>JAJPUD010012259.1:0-46571 GCA_023553655.1 Myrmecobius fasciatus
TTTTTCCCAAGGCCGCAAAATCTATCTCAGAAAAATATGGGAATGCAATTCTAAACACCCCACCTCTTAATGCTGAACTGAAACTTTTACATAATCCTCCTTTTTCTTCTTGCTTATAGAGGTCAGCAATATTTTATCTCCTCTAAAAAATAAAATATAGTTAAGAAGGGGTAAGAGCTGAGGAGAGATGAGAACATTAAAAATTAATTCTAAACAGGGCCTTTTTAGTTGTGTCTTAAAGAATGTTTTGCCTGTAGTATATAATCCTGAGGGATGATGTGGTTTGTTATATAAGAAATCTGGTTTTGAAGTTAAGACCTGGATTCAGGTCTTCCTTCTGTTATATAGTATTCCAAAAGTCTTAATGAAATAAATACAGATTAAAACTGAACTAAGACTTTTTGGTGATCCTGATCATTGCTGCCAGACCATAAGCAAATTACTCAACTTCTTTTCAGTGTCCAGAAATAACTCTTTAAGACTAAAATTAGTTGCTCATTTGTATGATGGAAGGAATTTCTCCAAGGTTATTTTCACACTCATGAAATCACAGGTCTGGACAAATTATAATTACAGTCATAATCATAATAGTAAGACATATTTAATATGACAAGTGTAGTTTTGGTTAAATATTCCATGTAAGCATGAATGATCCTTCTCTTTTGCAAATTCTGTGGGAACTGAATCAGTTACATGGCAAAATTCAAATGCTTTGGTGAAAACATAGACAATGATCAATTCTTAGTTTCTGCCTTTCACTATTTTAAATATTAATGTAGCATTTAACACAGAAAAACTGTACCATAATAGGACAGTTTTAACTAGCACAGACATATAACTCTGTGTTTGGGGATGTGATCAGAATAATGGCCAGTAGTTTTTCACTGGGTCTTCTCCAAATACACATTGTGTCTGTTCTTGACACTTTCCCTTTGATCTTCTGGAAGCTTCAATGTCAAGATGTTTATTGTAGACATCTGGTTCCTGGCTAGTAATTCTCTATTTAAAAAAGAAGAAGAAAGAAAGAAAGAAAGAAATCCAGCATTGTGTTAGAGAGAAGATCAGCTTCCTTCTGTTTCCATTAAGACACATTTTTTCACCTTCCTTGTGGCAATAGGTAGGCTCCTGTGATTCAAACTTGATCCAGAAGTAATTCTGATGACTGATTTTCCAAGTTAAACCAATGAAAGTTAAAATAATCCCTAAGGAAATGCATATTTAAAAATTTAGACTGCAACTTCCTTTTTTAAAATGCATATTTCTTTGTGAATCATGTTGAAGAAAAAAAAAATCAGAACAAAAGGGAAAAACCAATGAGAGAGAAAAAAAAAAAGAAAGAAAAAGGGGAGAAGGAAGAAGTGAACACAACATATGTTGATTTACATTCAGTCTCCATAGTTCTCTCTCTGGATGCAGAAGTTGTTTTCAATCCAAAATTTATTGGGCTTGCCTTGAATCACTGCACCACTCAGAAGAATCTAGTCTTTCACAGTTCATTATTGTACAATCTTACTATTACCATGTACAATGTATTCCTGGTTTTGCTTGTTTTGCTCAGCATCAGTTCATGTAAATCTTTCCAGACCATACTAAAATCAGCTTGTTCGTCATTTTTTTTATAGAACAATAATATTCTATTACTCTCATTTACCATAACTTATCATCCCCAAATTGATGGGCATCTACACTTTTTCCAATTCTTTGCCACCCCAAATAGAGCCGATTCAAATATTTTTGCACATGTGGGTCCCTTTCCCTCCTTTATGATTTCCTTAGAATACAGACCCAATAGTAACACTGCCAGATCAAAGAATATGTTTAGTTTAAAGTCCTTTGGGCATATATACTGCAACTTCTTTTAGGATGAGGTGATCTCTCTGGACATAGAGTCATGTAAGTTCCAAACCATTTATCTAGAGGAACATTTCTGGTAGTTTATTAAGTCCCAGTGAAACCAGAAGAATCTGACAATCAATCTATGAATGCTCATTTATTATTATTTACTATGTGCCAGAGATCGAAGATACAAAAACAAAAATGCAAAATTCAACATAAATCTTGTTGAATTAACCAATCAACAAATCAATCAATCACTGAAGATATTTATTGAGCATCTATTATTCAGTACTGAAATAAACTACAAGTTTATTTTCTTATTCTAGAGAGCAGCCTAATATATGAAACAATAGTGAATAGCAATATAATACAATAAATGCTTATGAAATATTGATAATAAATTAAGACAAGAGAAAGACAATTGGATAGAGTAGAAGAAAGACAAGATGAAACATCAAAAAAACTAAGAATCTTGACTCTTTCATTCACTAGGTAATTTGACCTTCACTTAGCCTCCCGTGGTTTCATTTTCTCATCTATAAAATGAGATGGTTGGACTAAATGGTTTGTAAGCATACTCACTCAACAAATTTTTGTATTATTTTTATAATTTGTATTCTCAATACTTAATACTTAGATCATAGTAAGTGCTTAATAAATGCTTGTTGTATGATTGATCCAATGAGTAGGTGCGTAATCTGAAACTTAGATTGCTGCTTTTCTTTTTAATAATAATTCTTTTATATCCAGTACAAAAAATTCTCTAGATTTCTAAGTTAGAATTTGGATGAATAAAAACAGGGAACCTTTGAATAGTAATCTGAGTTCTTTGTTGTATGGATGTCTTTAAGACAAATATTACACTTAAGATAAATGCATTTTAAAATAATGTATCTAATAGTTTTGTAGGGCTAAAATTTACTTTTAATTCATGAAAATGCAAACTTCCTCAGATAGCACTGCATTTTTATTTCGTCTTTGGCCAATATTTTGTTACTCAACTCAGGTGTTCCTTGACCTAAGATAGTAGAAAATATAGCTTTATCCTCAACAGATGCACTTCTTAGGCATAAGAAACTAATTCAACTTAATTTAGTCATTGGCATCCTTGTGCTACTTCTGTCAAAGTGAATCAAACTGAGTGTTAATTTTTGAAGTAAAATCTCTATGATCATTTCACTTGTGATTTAATCCAGATCTAACCTCAGGCCTTTTTAGGTTAGAGGTCAATGAACCAATTTACTCTGTTATTCAACTCCCTATCAGTAACCATTGTTATTCCCATACATGGCTCTTATTACAATAGATTATTCATTCATTTTTCAAGTTGTCTCAAATTGTGCATATTTCTCATTTCCCAGAAACTTTGTGAAAAGGTTCAAGGACATAGAGACTTTACAATCTTTTTTACTTTATTAAAAAAAAAAAATCACAGAACACAATCTACCTCCTAGGTGGATAGTTTAACAACAGTATATTACTATAGAGTGACTCATTTTAGTATGACATGAAAACTAAAGAGAAAGAGAAAAGGGAGAATTGAGGATGAATGGATTCAGTTTTAAGGACCTAAAAAAAAAAACCTTTCATTTTAAAATGTTGCTTTCTTTCCATTCACCTTCACCTTTAACATCTGATGCATCACAGGGACCTCCTTTTTATGTTTTAAATATTCATTTCCAATCCCTCATGTCCCACAGCTATTGTCTGGAGAGAGAAATATGACATCCCAGTGAAGCTCTAGTTAAGTAAAGGAGAAACCCCAAGGATCAGCAGTCCCCATTTGGGGAATCCCTGCTCTAGGGCATTAACCCTCAAAGGAAGAATTAAAGTGGGTTTCTGTGTCAAAGAAACTGAATGAAAGTGGGGTGGAATCATTAAGAAAGAAAATGACCTAGTTAGAGATTCCCATATTTTCCATTACCAGTCTTTAAAAAAAATATATCTATAAGTTCCAAACTTTTCCTTCAGAAAATGTGTCTACAAAATACCGGTTAGTGATGTTTCAATCTATGCAAATGTTTTTGAGGAATGTGTTAGAGGTGAAGGAAATTATCATTAAAATATTTAAATTTCTTTTTTTTAATGGAGAACGTTAAAATGGCCAGAAAACCCACTGTCATGCAGAGAAACAAAGATTTTTAAATAGAAAAGAGAAAAATGGTGGTAAAAGAGCTTTTATTCTTGAACTGTTTACTTTGGATCTGTTGCTAATCAGAAACAGAGTATCATTGTCTGATAATTACATATGTGGTGTTGTGCTGCAATTTATTTTCCAAATTCCAGAGCTATGCTCACTTTTGATTTTTTTTTTTTTTACAATTGTGGAAGTCATTAGAAAACCAATTTACTCCTTCCATTATCCTCCGTTCCCATCCCCGAATCACTGTCTCAGTGGAGAGAAATCAAATGATAACCCAAAGCGGATGCCATGGAAAGTTAACCAATACTAGCTATGTGTAATGTTATGCTGTTTCTCAAGTTCTTGGGAAAATGTTTCTATTTTGAGATGTGAATGCATTTATTCAGGATGTAGATGCAGGTATTTGGGATACCATGAATACAGTATATGATCTGGCATTTGCAAGACTGAGTTCAAATCTGGCTTTACATACTTACTAGCTGTGTGATCCTGGAAAGGTCACTTAATGGCTATCTGCCTCAGTTTTCCTATCTGTAAAATGGAAATAATCATAGCACATCTCAGAGTCATTGAAAGGGAAAAATGAGGTAATATTTTAAAAAGTGTTTTTTTTCAGAGTTAAAGAGCAATGTAGATGCCTGCTTTCGTGACTATCACTATCACTATCATTATCATTTTGGAATTTACTCAAATTGTGACTTTTCATTTAGGATCATAGATTTAAATCTGGGACAGGCCTTAAGAGTTACTCTACATTAGCCTTCTACCTCTGTTTTACAGATAAGGATACTGAGCCCCAGAGAAAGAAACTGCTCAAGACCATGATTAATAAAAGGCAAGCCAGCATCCTGAGATCCTGTGTCAAGTTTGTGACCCTTTCTACTGCACCACACAGTCAGAAGGTAGTTGTGCACTATTATGTGAGAATTTTTTTATTTCACTATTTTAGATGCTACCTTATTGCGATGTTTAAATAAAATTTTTGTGATGCAAAATAAAATCATCAGGAAATGTGTGATTATTAGAAACATCAAAGATATCTTTGATATTTAATCCTGCCATTTAGAATTTAAACATAAGAAGATTAATTAATGTAAGTTTTATATTTGTAGATGGACAAACAGTGATCTGACATAAAACTTATATTATTTCATTTATTCTGTTTTTGGGACTATTATATTTCTTTTCTAATTTTATATTAAATCATCTCCTAAATGAAAAGGTTGTGTTGTATATTTCAGCCACCAAGCATTGAGTGAATTGCCTTAACAGTAAAATAATATTCTTCCAGCCAAATGAACAAATATTCAGTAATAACTATCTTATTCTCTAAGGTCCCAAGGAGTACTTTATCATGTTAGCATAGCCTGTCTTTTGACAGAAGGCTTCCCTGAAATCCATCCACCCCTCTGTCATTCACAACTTTCTGATTCAAACCAGCTTGACTCAAGTCTGGCCAAACGACTGCGTTTCTGAAAACTTACATTGTATATTAGCAAGAGGGTTATTCAGCTGACCTTCTATCCTGAGTTGGACAGGTTGGGTCTGACCACTGGTGCTGCTTTCAATCACAAAAGATTGTTCCAAGAGAGAAAGTCAAAAGAACAGGCACCAAATGTGATTCCCCTTCTCCCACTGAAGTCTGACCTAGACAGAGAACAATGTAAAAATAATTTCTAAAGAATATTTCAATAGTTTTGTTATAAGAAAGGAATATAAGTAAATTATTTTAAACATTAGGTTTATATAAATACTGAAAATTTTAAATAAATGCAGTTTATTGAATAGTAAGAAAAGAAACAAAGCAGTATTAGATGCTATTACTTTGTTGAGATTTCTTACCATCCTATTTTCCCCCAACGCTGATTCAGATCTCTTTTGTAAAGTCTCTCTTGGCACCACTTTCCCTCCAACAAACATGTGAAAGTGACCTCTTCCTTTAAACTTTTCATAAGTTTATGCCTCTGTATTCTACCCTATATACTTTTCTTCCCCAACTTCCATTAACCTGAAAGCATCTTGAAAATAAGATCAGTGTTATTTCATATTTAAAAAAAAAAGTGGGGGGTGGAGCCAAGATGGCGAACTGCAGACAGCTTTCTCTGTGAACTCCTTTGGGACCTTCCCTCAGACTTAGACAAAGTAAGCCTTCGAACTGGTTTTGGAGTGAGGGCTCTGCCAAACATTTGGACTACAAGGCACTTCTATCAAAAATCTACCTTGAAAGAACTCCAGAGAAGGTTAGCCTCAGGGGAAATCGGCCTCTGGTCGCAATCAGACTCCAGCCGGGGCGGAAGTCAGGGCTGCGATAGAGGGGCGGATTTTGGGAACCCAGGAAGCCCCTGGGAGACGCCTGGGCCACTTTGCTCTGCTTGCGGGCAGGTGCTTTGGCAGATCTGCCTTTGGAAAAAAGTAGATCGAGAGCAGCTGAAAACGTGGTCCTAGTGCGAATCTAGCCCCACCAGCCTCAGACCGGAAGTCAACTCGGCAAACTGCCCCAGGGCAAATACAAATTGTTGCAGTTTTCTCTGCTTTTGACCAATATCCCAACTTTAAATCATGAGCAAGAAGCAGAAGAGAACTCTCACCATAGAAAGCTTTTACGGAGAAAAAATAGAACAGTCCCCAGATCCTGACATTATGAAAACAATCCCAGATGAAGCCACAAAGGTATACTTAAGTTGGTCTCCCTTTCAGAAGGCTTACCTGGATGATTGCATTAAGAATCTCAAAAGAGAGCTAGAAGAAGAATGGGGAAATAAATTGAGATCAGGGCAACAGAAATATCAAAAACTGGAAAATAGGACTGGTGAATTGGAAAAAGAAAACAGTTCATTGAAAAACAAAATTGGTGAATTGGAAAAAAGCACCAATTCACTGGAAAATAAAAATGGTGAACTGAAAAACAAATATGGTGAATTGGAAAAAGACAACAATTCACTGAAAAACAAAATTGGTGAATTGGAAAAAGACAACAATTCACTGAAAAATAAATCTGGCAAAATGGAAAAAGAATGCATTGAATCAAGAAATAATTGGCCAGCTACAAAAGGAGCTAAAAAAGATAACTGAAGGAAATAATACTTTAAAAATTAAAATTGAACAAATAGAAGTAAATGACTCAATAAGACTTCAAGAATCAGTTAAACAAAAAAGTGCCTTTCACCTGGGGGGGTATTTCAAAATGCAATCTATTATTTGTGCAATTGAATGTATTTTAAAAATTCATGATTGTAGAAGCCTTAGAAGTATAGTAGGATAGTTACATTTATATTTTTTTTCATTTTTGTGTACAGAGTATTTTATTTTTTCCCAATTACATGTGAAGATAGTTTCAACACTAATTTTTATACAATTTCAATTTAAATTTCTTTTCTTTTCTCCCCACCACTGTCCCAAACATAGTAACCAATCTAATATTTCCACATCAGTCATATTCATTTATTTTTCTACTGATAATAAAGACAATGTGCTAAGTATTAGCTAGCCCTGTCTTCTCATCCAAAAAATGAGGTTAGGCTGTATTTCTTATTTTTTTTAACCTATTGTGGCAATATGTTAACTTTGTGTGATGAGAAAATAGCTTAAGTTCTCTTAGCTTTAGTTGAGAAGCATCATCATTGAACATTAAGGTGTCAAATAAACTGTCCACAATATTCTAGTCTTGGGCCTGATCAAAAGTAAAGATAAATGTAATATCTAACAAATGCAATTATTAAACAAAATAAATAAAAATATAATAAAACTCAGATAATGTTAATATGTGATTTTCTAAATTAATATGTATATGTTTAAAATGATTGTGCATGTATAGCCTATATCAGATTACTTAATATATTGGGGAGAGAAGATGTAAGGTAGGGAGGAAGAAAAAAATGAAAATCAAAGTCTTACATAAATGAATGTTGCAACTCTTTACATGTAATGGAAAAATAAAATACTATTTCATGTCACTGTGACCACAAGGATCCTTGTGTACAATCTAGTGACTCCAGAATCTATTCAAGTTTGATACCACTGCTTTAAAGTGGACAGATCATTCAACTTGGACTAAGGAAGGCCTGGTTTCAAATTTCCCTTCACATATATACTAACCATCAACTTAAACAAACCTCTTCAACTCTTTTTACTTTAGTTCCTTCATCTAGAAAATGAGGGGGTTGATCTTGATGGATCTTAAAATGCCTTCTAGCTCTAAATCTCTGATCCTATTTCCCAGAGTTTTGTGAGATCAAATGTAATAATTTATGCAAAGTGTTCTGTAAATCAAAAAGATATCATACATCTCAGGCATTACTATCATTGTTCATAATTTTTAAAAATTCAAGGGCAGAACACAGTGAATCTTGTATCCTTAAAAACACACACACAGCCATAAACACACACACACACACAGAATTCCATGAAAACATGCAAGTTCACAATGGTGTTACCTGATCGAATATACAATTATAGTCTAGCTTGGTAGAACACAATAAAGTAGAGCCTCCTATTTTATCTACAAGGCTCAAAGAGCTACTATGTATTTATTGGGGGTGTTACATTTTTTTTCTCTCTCTCTCCTGTCCCATCTATGACTGGGAGGGTCAAACATGGCCAAGTTCATTTCTGGGCCAACTCTGCCAAATTATATGATGTGAATTAATGTCCACTACAGCTTATAACAGCAAACTCTGATTTAAGCTCATAGGTTGAACTTGTCTACAATTGTTGAGGTGAAAGGCCAGTTCATACCCATTAATTAACCTAATCCATCTCAATCTACTTTATTTTATACCTTTTAGGGAATGTGGCTCTGTGAAGTATATTTAGATAAAGTAATACTTCTTAAAATCTAGAAATACAGTTGTTCCTCTGAAGATGATTACAACTTAGCTGAATGCTAAAAATAACTGACCACTTTGTCTTTTTTTGGATTTTAGAAACTAATTTATTTAACATGAGCTGCACAGTATGTGTATGTATGTGTATATCTATGTGTGTATTTTTTCCTTAGATCTGCACATGAAGCAGTTTGTTATCCCAAAGAATCAAATAAGCTTATCCATTAAAGTTTGCCTTGGGGGGATATTTGAGAGAAAATTTTTTTTTTCCTATCTTGAACTCATTTCTTTCAGATTTGATGGATATAAATGCTGTACTTGTATAGATAATGTTGCATCTTACAAAATATGAATATGAATATTGCTATGAAGTAATTAATAGCTTATTGGTTGTAATATAGGTTCAGAACTGAAATTTTAAAAAAATTCTAATTATAATTAATTTCTTATTGCTTTAAATACCAAGATCAAACTATCTAAAACTATTTATGTTGTACCTCAATTTTTCCTATGAATGTGGAAATTTCTTAGGACAATCAAATCTCAAAATGCAAGATATAATGTAGGGGTTCATGGACTTCATTGGCAATCTGGTGAAATCTGTAGACCCCCTTCTCAAGATAATGTTACTCATTCATATTTGAACTGAATGCTAAATTTCAGATAGAGGTTAATTAAAATAAAGGTATAATTTTCCACCCCCTCCCAAATTCACAGAACCTCTGAAATCTAAGTTTAACTGGGGCCATCATTAAATCAAAAGTCATTAATCTGGAATGCATTGACTTAGTGGATTAATGTATGTTTTAGTTAAACTTTATTTTTAGAACGGGGACAGACCTTAGAAATTTGCTATTCTAGCCTCCTCATCCTCTTAGGGAAGACACTGAGACCCTGAGATCTTAAATCATTTGTCCAAATTTATATAGGTTGTAGGTGGCAGATTCAGAATCTAATTCCCTTTAAATTTTGAATTCATGATTAACATTGACAATATCTACAAATTGTATAACTATGCAAAATTACAACATTATTTAGTAACAGATGCAATGTCTTGTATGGCTTTAAAACTGCATTAATGTTGTCATGATGATTATAGTTTTGTTCAAAGAATTTTCCAATTTTTGAATCACTGAAAACATGTCTTGTAACTAAATTGTTATTCCAACTTTTCCTACCAATTTTAACAAAGTTGGTTAAAAACAACAACAAACAAACAAAAAAACAACCCTAACCACATAAACTGCCTGATCTGAAAACAGTGTGGGAAATAAAAATGGGAGTATCTTTTTATTGATAGTCAAAATCTTTATGGTTGAGAGGCATCATAGGATACTTAATGTGTCACAAAGATCTGAGTTGAGCTCTCCTTCTCACCCTTAGTATCTGTGACCTTAAGCTAGTCATTTAACCTTTTAGTGCCCCTGGCAACATTCTAAGTAAGATTATATATTGTAGATAAGTTATCCATATGCATCTGTTGGAATAAATTTCACATCATAGGTTACATGGAGAGAATCACAGATCCAGATTAAACAACAATATAAAAAACTGAAATTTAAAATAATAGTTTACCACTTAAGTAAGAAGAAATAAGAGGAACATACCTATAATTGAAAAAGTAATTTTATTAGTATGCTTTTCCCCTTTTCTCGTGTCAAAAAAAGATAAAAATAAGCATATTCATTATGCATTAGGAAAGTTAATGCCATTTAATATGATAATGTATATCAATATTTGTTTTGAAAATATTTCCCAAAGGCAAGGTAGTTAAGAGTTTCCTATCACATTGATCATTATTACTAAAACTGAAAGAAAATTTCTGGGGAAAGCCTAAGTGAATTATATATTTTTTGTAGCCAGATTAAGGATTATAAATAATTTGTTTAATCAATTAAAAAACCACAATAGACAAACATTTATACATCTACTCTTCCATGTGTGTATGTCTGTCTCTGCTCTTTCTGTCTCTATCTCTGGCTCTGTCTCTCTCTGTCTCTCTGTCTCTGTCTTTCTCTGAATCTCTCTTTCTCTCTGTGTGTGTATGTGCATGTGTATCTTTCTCTCTATATATATCTGCTTCTGTCTGTCTCTGCTTCTGTTTCTCCCTCCCTCACCCTTCCCTTCCTCCTCCCTTCTTTCCTTCTTGCTCCCTGTCCCTCTCACCCCCTCTCTCCCTCTCCCTAATCTGTCCCTTTCCTTCTCCCCTTTCTCTTTCTCCCTTCTTCCCTCTCTCTACTTCTCTGTCTCTGTCTCTTTCTCTGTCTTTCCCTGTCTTTCTCTCTCTCCCCCCCTCTCTCTTTCTCTTTCCTTAATGCTTTTCTTTTTTCTTTTCTATAAAACAAAGTTGGATGTGATGACTTCTAAGTTTCTTTCCAGATTTAAATCTGTAATATTAAGTGAAATGACTCTGCTGGTGATATGTTGAATTTTTGAGAGGACCTGTAATTTCATTAGTATAGGGAATTACTGGTAAAGAACTTCACTCACCAATGCCCTTTTCCTTTAATTTAAAAATCTTAGTATTATCACAGGTCACACAGTCAGTATATGTGAAAAGGTAAGACTCAAAGTCCAGTCTTACTGACTCTGAGGCTAGCTACCCATTCTTGGCCATGCTGTTTCTCTGGGCATTGTGTCACATAATAATCTAATAGATAAATGACCAATTGATATAATCCTGGCTTTGTAATTAGTTTATAGAAAACTAATGTGACCTTTTACCTCAAATTTCCCTAACAGTTTGGCTCCAAGGAAAATTTAGAATAAGATTCAGAGAGTACTTTGTTTTTATACTTAGAATCTTAATAATTAGTTTCATAAAAGAAAATATAATTGAAGTAAACATTGTCTGACAGATGTTTCTATTTACTTTTCAATTCTCATCTTCTGCCAGCCCCAGGAATAGAACATAGGTTTTGGTATTATAAAACAGGAAGAGATTAGAGAGATGATGAGAAGAGAATAATGAGTAGTAGACAGAAAACTTTATGCTTCAGAAATGTATTTTTTTTAACATACATGCACAGGTAAAGGAATAGATTAAGATAATGCTATGCAAGAAATCTGATTTGCTGGTTTTTCAAATGTAAGATCAAGTTTTAAAATGTAAAAGACTGAAACTAACAGCAAAAGCCAGAACAATACAAACTCTCAGAAAGAAAGTCTGCTATTTGAACATTCATTAGTTTTGCTGTATCATTCTATATTATAAAGTGTAGTTTAGAATCTGTGCTGTTATGCAATGTCCATTAGCTACCAATAGTCAATGGATAAGTACATATGACAAAATAATGGGAATGGTGTGTCAGGGACTAGAAAAGCATTGCAAATAGGAGGCCAGATTATGTATTCAAATCCTAAAGATGCCCTAGGACTAATGGTGGTTATTGTGGAAGAGTGAAGCAGAATCAGAAGGGAAAAGGAAAGGGGAAATGATGAAATATCTTGTTTAGCTCATATCCTACACTAATGAACTATGTAGTGGCTTATTCTATAATGTGGCAAGTAAGAAATAAGCTACATACATAGTTCACCTGAAGGTCAACTGACCATTTCACTTTATGCCTTATAGAATGAATGAACTGCACAAGAAAAACAATTTAATTCAATGAAAATTTATTAAGCATCTATTGTTTGTAAAGTATAGGACTAGACACTGGAGATACAGAGATGAAACTGATAAATCCCCATCCTCAAGGATAATAAAGTCTATTTTGAGCTTCTGGTAAGACTCCCTATAGTCTCCTCTTAATTAGAATAAACAATATAAGCTGCTTGAAGGTAGAAGTTATTTTCATTTTTGTCTTTGTAAACTTTATACATCAAATGATGCCTTATACATAATAGTCACTTAATAAATGTTTGTTGAATTGAATTGAATTAATTTGGGCTAGAAGGGGAATATAACACTATCATAAATAGTGACAAGTTATACAGATAAGAATAGATAGAAGGGTAATGCTGGCAATGATCCCAAGAAATAGAGAAATATAAAAAAGAAGTAGATTTTGCAAGGAAAGGTAGTAAGTTCAGTTTTGGACATGTCAAGTTGATGGTATTATCAGAAATATGTAGTAGGCAATAATTATGTAAAATACTAAATTCCATGTGGAGGTTAGTGAAAATAAAAATTTATTTTTTACCAACCAAGGTCATGGACCTCCTGAATTCTGTCTACATTGATCATACAATAATAAAACCTCAGGGATGAGTTGTTCACTTGATGCAACAGCATTCATGGTGAGACTGTCCTCTGAGCCACTGCCACTTTCCCATTGGAAAAAAAAATGTCCCAGGTACAATTTCAGATGGCTAGAGATCTGCCAAGAAAACAAAGCAAAGCAAAACAAAACAAACAAAAAAGTCCTGTCAGATCAACAAGACAAACACCAGGAAAGCACACTATCATTGGAACCAATGGAGGGAAGATTATATGAAAGGACAGAAGGAAAGAAGCCAATTTTTGACTATTAAATTTGTGACTTATACAAGGTTTCCCAGTTTTAGTTGTTAAAATGAGATGAGAAACTGTTCAGAATTTTTCTCCTCCTTTCCCTTGAACCAGATGTTTAAAAGTTGATGCATGTTTTGTGATCTAGAATTCTTCTGTTGATAAAAGCAGGAAAAAAATCTCATAAAGATTCAGTAATAACTATAGGGTTGTTATGATAGATACAATACAGTAACAGTTTGGAGAGAAAGCCTATTGCTTCATGTTTTCACAGATTGTCCAAACTATATGTTGTCTGTAGATGAGGGACTGATTTTACAGAAAGGAAAATAAATCTAAAATAAAAACAGAAACATACACAAATATACAATACAGAAAAGTAAATCTTTTTCCTTAAAAAAAAATGTTTACTTTTTCTTTGGAGATTTGTCAAATTAATGAGTTGTACCAGACCTCCCAAAAATGAGTTGAGTGGGTGGAGAAGGGCTGGAGAATATTGACTACTTTCTGTTTTAATGTCAAGGCCTCAGCTAAAAAGATCTTGGACCAAACCCGCTCTTTGATAGAATGTATTTTGCCAAAGAAATGTCACTGCTGCTAAATAGGCCTAATGAATGCTTAGATTTAGAATCTCATTTACGTTGAAATATGTTTACTAAGCCAACTTGGAGACTGAACACCGGGACAAATTGTTTTCTCAATAGTTTAATAACTCCAAAGACCTTGTCAGCTTCATAAAGCTAAAGAGTTGCACCATTCACTTACAATTCAATGTCATGTTCTTCTGAATTGTATAAAGTGGTCATAATGAAGCAGCTACACACACAATAGCATATCATTGAGTAAGAAGCTTTTAGCTCTGCCTGAAGCCTAAGCCAGAGTGAAAAAACATCCCCCAAGTAAACCAGGCCAAAGAAAAGTGACTCATCTCAGGACCTGCATTCCTTCTAATGGCTTAAAATGGTTCACAAACTATTAGTACAAGCTACACAGGCATAAGATTCTGGGGACCTGGGTTAGATAGGGAATGTAAAGAATATAATGGACCTATAGAGGAATAGCAGAAGGTTAGAGTTTCTAGGTACATTAAAGATCAGTTCCTTCAATTTCTACATTTTAGAAAAGAGAAAAATGAGAAACCAGAGAAGATTAGTGGCTTACTCAAAGCCCCAGAGCTAATGAACAATGGACCCAGTATTAGAGTACAGGTATCTTGTCTTCAGGGCTGATGATCATTCCAACACACTAATATCCATTCTTAAGAAAGACCTAGTAAGACTTTGTGATTAATTGAATTTAATATAGAAGAAAAAGGGGAGTTAAAGATAATCTTGTGGTTCAGAACATGAGTGAGTGGGAAAATGATAACAACAGAAATATAATAATGATAAAGTTTTTTAAGATTGACAGGATGTTTACATACGTCATTTTCTTTAATCTTCTCAGCAACCTTTTTAATATACCTATTTTACAAATGAGAAAACTAAGACTTAAAAGAGGTAAAGTGAATGTCAATGTGTCAAGCCTAATAATTAATGTAACTAGAATTCAAAACAAGGCCTTACTCAAAGTATGCCCTGATAGAAACATGGAAGGCTAATGTGCAATGGGTTTCAGGGAAAAATAAAGTGAGTCTAATTGAAGAAATACTGAGTTTAACGTAGTTAGAATATTCATTTGAAAGGTGGGTCTAAATTCAAGGGAAAAAGAATAATTTTTAGGAGTTTGTTATGCAAAAGCTATGAATTTCTTCCCTAAAGAAGAAACTCTCTGGATGTATATGACTATCTTCATTGCTGAACAATAGAAACTGGTTTGAATCACATCATTGTTGAAGAGAGCCACGTCCATCAGAATTGATCATTGTATAGTCTTGTTGCTGTGTATAACATTCTCCTGGTTCTGCTGATTTCACTCAGCATCAGTTCATGCAAGTCATAAACATCCAGAGAGGGGCCTGAGGGAACAGAGTGTGGACTACAACACAGCATTTTAACGCTTTCTGTGAATATTTGCCTGCATTTTGTTTTCCTTTTGAGGTTGTTTTTTTCTCTCTTTCTAGATCTGATGTTTCTTATGCAGTAAAATAACTGTATAGATATGTATACATATATTGGATTTGTCATATAATATAACATATTTAGCATGTATTAGATTACCTGTCATCTAGGAGTGGGGGATGGAGGGAAGGAGGGGAAAAGCTTGGAACAAAAAAAAAGTTTTGCAAAGGTCAATGTAGAAAAATCACTCATACGTTTTGTAAATAAAAAGATTTTAATAAAAAATAAAATAAAAATAAATAAATAAATAAAAGAATAAACTCTCTACCAATGCAAGTTCACTCCTCTTGAATAATTTATTTATTTTTAGAATTGCCCACCATAATGAGTGGGGGCAAATGACTTGCCCCCAGTCATTCAATATGCATTATAACCAGCACAATCTCTTCCATATAATGTAAAGATTGAATTTGGTGGGTTTACAGACCTGAGTAGTAATGAGAAAACTTGGGAATTTGATCTAGGAGCCTGAATATGTGAGTGGTCAAATCATCTGTATTAAGTATTTTTTTTTCAGTCATGATTCCATTTGGAATTTTCTTAGTGAATATATTAGAGTGATTTTCCAAGGGTCACACAGTTAGGAAGTGTTAAGTGTCTGAGGTCACATTAGGACTCGGGTCCTCCTGACTTCAGGGCTATACTCTATCCACTGTGTCACCTAGCTGCCCCTCTTTTTCATTGTTAAGGCAATTTAGAGAGGTTATACACATCTTTTTATATAGCATACAATATATAGCACATTTTTTTAAAATGAGATTTGTTCCCTTTAAAAATATATTTTTGACTCATCCTCAGGGATCTGGTAAAATAAAAAAAAGTTGTCAATACTATATTTAAAAACTCATAATAAGGCAAAAATAAAATCTAAGGATTGTAAACCAGCATATTTCATAAGTTTATCAAACAAGTGTAATAAGTCTTATTTTTTTAAGTCTCAGTTTTCTCATTTGTAAAATAGGTATATTTAATAAGGTTGCTGACCAGTGTCCTCTCATCTTGCCTTATCCATCTTCTACTAACTGACACCCCTGCATGATACAGCTGCCCAACCTGGACCTGCTTCCTCCTCCCCCACCTCCAAAGAAGTAAGAGCCAAATCAGCTTTTAGTAAGACTTCCCCTACAATCGGATTCCTTTGCTCAGCTCTCTCTCTCTCTCTCTCTCTCTCTCTCTCTCTCTCTCTCTCTTTCTCCTGTTTCTGTTTTTTTTTGTGTCTCTATCTCCATCTCTACTGAATTTTGGTGTCCTTGGAGAGCAGAAAGAATCATTCAAGTCAGATAGGGCAAGGCTGGGGGTGGAATTGGGGGTGGGGGGCAAAGAAGAAGTAAGTAATGAGAGAATTGAGGTAGGGAGTGATGATAACTAGGAATTTAGCAGTGATTAGAAGCAAATGTAAAATGATAACTTAAAAGTATGGCAAAGTAATGAAAAGGGTTTTTGGTTCTTGTTGTAGTTTGTTTTTTGGTTGTTTGGTTGGTCTTTCTAGCTAAGAATACATAAGTGTGCTTTTTGGTAGTTGGAACAAGTCCACGGAATGGAGAAGATAGAAGAGGAGAAGGGGAAAAAGGGTACATTAAGTTTCCCAATGGCCTGGGTAAGGAGTTAGCGCTTAGCAGGGCGACTGTCACATCATTTGATAAAGGAGGCAGAAAAGTAAGACTATACCAAGATTTTGAGATGTAAAAGATGGGAAATCATAGGATTTAGAGAATTAATAGCTAATTGAGATCACCTAATTCAAACTCTATTTTACAGATGGAAAACTGAAATCCAGTTGAACTAGTAATATGTATAATCAATGTACTTGGTAAGATAGAAGGCAAGGTCATGTGCTGAGATGAGGTGGAAGTTAGATGGAGTTAGGGGCTTGAAAATAAAGGAGAAATTTGATTGTTGGATTAAGGCAAGGAGACAGTCAGTTCCAAATACAAAGATTTCAACAAGAGAGAGGCAGAGACAGAGACAGACAGAGATAGGGGGCAAGCGCACACTCACATAAGAGACAAAGAGAAAGAGAGAGAGAGAGACAGAGAGAGAGAGAGACAGAGACAGAGAGAGAGAGAGAGATGGAGGGAGGGAGAGATGGAGGGAGGGAGGGAGGGAGAGAGAGAAGAAGAAGGAAGAAGAAAAGAAGAAGACGACCACAACAAAACAAGACATATTACACCTTTTAGTAAACTTTCAAAATATTCCAATTCTTTTGATTTTCAAAACTCCCTGTTAATGTTTTTAATTGTCAACCATGTTTTGATATTACCCTACCTTCCTCATTTTGATCTATAATCATTTGTAGAAGATTTTAAAGTCCTTTTTAAATGTGCCTAGGCTGAAGCTTCAATTTCCTGAATTACTAAATGCTTATCAGCCTCAGTAATTATTCAGTATGTCCACAAAAGGATTGAAATTAAAGTTAACATGAGAATTCTTATAGATTTGACAATTTTTTTGATATTTATAATTTTTCTTAAACTATGGTAACTAAGAGCTGTCAGTTCCACAAGGCAATTCTTGTATTCATATCTCATTGACTTCCTTCTTCTACCTTGTTTATTATTCCCTTCTTCTTCTCCTTCTACTCTTTTTATTTCTCTTATTCTTTTTATTTCAGTTCTTCATCTCCTGATCATTCTCAACATTCTCAACAGCTTCTTTCTCCATTCTGATATAATGATACATATTTGGACCTCATTGTAATTCATATTTGCCAGGAAAGCTTAAATATTAGTCAAGATGGGAAGCAAAGAAAATTATATTTTCCAAATATTTTTTCCTTTCTTTTTTTTCTTTTTTCTTTTCTTTTCTTTTCTTTTCTTTTCTTTTTTTTTTTTGCTGAGGCAATTGGGGTTAAGTGACTTGCCCAAGGTCACACAGCTAGGACGTGTTAAGTGTCTGGGGCCAGATTTTGAACTCAGATCTTCCTGACTTCAGGGCTGGTGCTCTATCTAATGTGCCACCTAGCTGCCCCATGTCTTCAAAATTTTAACCATAAAATGTTAAGCCTCCCAATACTCTCTTACCTCCAACTTGGAAAAAAAGGAAAATTTCCTACAGCTATCTGACATAATTAATGGAAAAATTATCATTGAAATAAAAGAAAAATTCCATTAATTTGCAGTTTGATCATAGTAGCCACCAAAACTATATAAAACATTCTCTAAATGAGTGGGGAGTTACAACTATTCCTAAAGAAGTGTTAATTGCTCCTAGAAATTTCACAAAGCTCCAATTTATACATAAATTATTTTCAGTTTTATATTAAAAAGTTTGATAACTACTTTTATATTTTTCATGTTTAAAACCATTTTAATAAAATAATTGTCCTTTATGTATGTATATATATGTGTGTGTAAAACATTCCTTATAGCAAATTTTTACATTTTTTTTGCTTTAAATAGGAATATTGTGATCAAAAAGATATGAGCTCTAGACCTGACTCTTCCTGACTATAGAGGTTTAAAAACTTTAAATGACTCTTTCATATCCTGGAGAATGAAGGTATTGGCTTATACATAAAGGGTCTCTTCTATGAAATCTGCTAGGACTTAGCAATGAAAGAAGATATTAGACATTTTCTATATAAGTAACATCACTGTATCTTGGGTCATGATGTTACCTTCAAGCAGATACAATTAAAAGGTAGACTAGATCCTTTATGTTTGTAAGATCTCCACTAACCTCAATGTAAGCCTCATTGAGATCTTTGAAATGCTTTCTTTCCCCTCCTCAAAATTTCCCATTTCCTCGTACAAACCATTAGAAAGTACATTTGAAAGTGAAGCCTCTATCAGAATATGGTATTACATGACATTGTAACCTTTTTCCCTCCAGAAAACCACCCTTTATGAATAAAACATAGGTGACCTTTAAAAACTTAGCAGTTGTACTAGGTGATTGCATATTAACAAGCTTTTTGAAGAAATAGGACAGGCACTGTATGTTTCAGTTAAGGACAGATAATAGAACTATTCAAATAATTTATTATTTTATTCAATATGGGAAAATGTAACAACTACCTCAACAAAGTCCTGTTAAATTTCCCTGAGTATAATTTTATGCAGGTCCCCATTCATCTAAATTGTACTCTTACTATTAAGTTAAAAGCTCCCATAGAAATGACATTGCTTCCTCTTTGGGAAATATTACATGGTTTTGTTAAATTTCTCTTGAAGACCTCAGCTCCATTTCTTTTAAGTAGGAGAAAAACTAAACCAGTCTTTTTTCTGGCATTTGGTAAATAATGGCCATTAACTCAAATCCTGTATTCTGAAGGCTGCATGACACTAACACGATTGACATCATGGTCAAGGAGTTGATGTGGATACTGTCCTTCAGTTGGGCTAAAAAGGACAAAAGGCTCAAATTCATTTCATTCAGTAGCCTCAATATTGAGCTATACCGTGGCTGGTCATGGGTGACGTAAAGGTATCATTGAGATTCATATAATGCTCTTAAGGAGTTTATTATCTTGGAGGAGAAAAAGGAACATACAAAGATAAGCACAGTACAAATTAGAGTATAGTGAGTATTAAAAAATGCACTTCTAAATAGCGTTATTTAAGGAAGGTATAATGGAAAAGATAACATATGAGTTAACTTTGAAAGATGGGGGCAATTTTAACAGGCAGAAATCAGAGGAAAGAGTGTAATCCAGATTTTTAAACAGAGATTTAGAGGTGAGTGACCTTAGGTAACATTTTGGCCCAACCTATACGAAAAGAACAATGACCAGGGAATTAAGAAAGCTAGATTCTTGTCTTGGCTCTATCATTAACTTTTGGTATGATCTTAGACAAGTATTGTTACTTTTCTTTATTTCTATTTATTTATCTGTAAATTTGAAATCACCTACTTTTCCAGTCTTGGACAATAACTACATGGTAAGAGAAAAGGAAGAAAGAGAAAAGAGGAAGGAGAGAATTTATTAAATGCTTATGTATTGCCAAGAACTGTGCCTAAACTGAGGGATACAAATAAAAACAAACAAACAGACTCTAATCTCAAGGACTTTATATTCTAATAGGGGACATAATACATAAAGCTGGAAAGCGAATGTATGGTATAGAAGTACTTAAGAAGTGCCACAGAAGCCTGGTGCCAGGCAAGATAATTAAGAAGCTCCTCAACCAGGGTCTAGCAACCCCGAAATATATTCCAAGAGTGTGGGGAGTAGAGACTGAAGATAATAATCAGCATACAGATCTCCTATTTCCAAAGTACTTTGAAAAACCCAAACTGTGCAAATACAATGTAATATTTTTATTTGATATTTGTAACAACTAATCCTAATTAAAAATCTGCAGGTAAGTGGAACAATGAAGAGAGCACTGTTTTGAAATCAGAAAAATGAAGATTCAAATCTGGTCTCAGACATTTGCTAGTTGAGTGATCTTAGAGAAATGACTTAATTGCTGTTTGCCTCAGTTTTCTTATCTGTAAAATTGGGATGATAATGGCATCACCTCTTAGAGTTGTTAAGATTAAATGAGATAATATTTTAAAAGTGTTTATCACAATATTTAGCACATATTTGGCACTATATAAATGTTAACTATCATATACAAATATACTTTTTAAAAAGATTTCTTTTTTAAACAGCTTTGCAGACAAGAACAAAATAATTTTGAATTTTATTTACTTGCTTTTTCTCTTTTGTGTGCATAAAGAAAGACTGACTTTTAAGCCAAATACTTTTCAAACCTTGCTAACTTGTATAATAATTTCCTTCATTCTGTAGGAAAGAGGGCTTTTTTTTAGGAAAAAAAATATTATATATTTTTCCTTGATTAAAAAGGGTATAAATGCTTTGAAACTATCAATATGTGCTATTATCTTAAATATTCTCTTTTGAAAATATTTATATCTGTATGAAATGTATTCTATATATTTGCTTATAGACATTAATATAATTTAGAGCCATTAATATTCATTAGATTACATAAAGTCATAAAGATTCACTTTTTCAAACCAATCTACTCATGTATGTACTTATTACTTCTGTCTTTATAAGAACATAACCTTTTATAGGTTTAAAGAACCTATCAAATAAACTGTCCTTCCCCCATTTAAAAATATTTTGAGGACATAAATATGATATTTGGACTGTCCATTTTTGTTCACTTACTCTTTATATATGACTGCTACTTACCTCCTTGTCAATCCATTCTCAATGATCTTTCATGCCATTTCTTGTGTATATCATAATTGATATTTTTCAACCTTCAGAAACACATATACATATGCCAACAAACATTTATCAATCACCCTTTATGTGCCAGTCACTACACTGAATACTAGGGATACAGGTAAAAAAAAAAGATAGCCCATGTTCTCAAGAATAATACACTCTAATGGGGGAAATCAATCTACAAAAGGAAGCTGAAAAAAGTTGGGGCAGAGGAAATTTGGGAAGGAAAGTCCTTGATTTCAGGAGTTGGTGGATTCTAGTCCAAGAAGTGCAACTGATGAGAAATAAAGAGTTGGTTACTCTACAATCCCTCTTAAAATAGAAGTTTTGGGAGGAATTATTTGCTCTGACCTTTAGTCAGAGGGGCAAAGCATACTGAGGGTTCTGATGACATATCTGTCTTTGAACCTATACTTTTTTTTTTATAAATATTACTTAATTTTAAAATATTTGTATATTTTAGTCTGTCTCTATACCAATTTTTTATTCTTCCATGATTTCTAGTCACATAGTATTACTTGGAAAATCTTGTTGAACCAGCTTTATAGTTACAACTTTTGTGATTGTTGTGTGTGTGATGATCTTTAAAAATAATGCATTAAGTACTCAGAATTTGGATTCAAAAATCTAAAGTTGAATGATCCTACCCACACTGTGTCAACATTATGCCACATTAACTCAGCTGTTTGGTTTACTATTTTTTTTAGAAAAACAAATGAATTGTAATTGACTATTTGAGCTGTCACATATATCCAGCTGAAAAACTTCCATGGGTACTTGACCCAATCTCGTCATTAGATAATATTGTATTTTGAATCAATGATTGTTTTCTCATTGTTTGGGATTTTAAAATTTATTTTTTTTTACTGTATCTTTAACTTTATCAGTAGAGGGAGCTGCTGGTAAGGAATTTGTCTTGTCAACATACATTATCTTCTTTGTGACTTACAGTATTCTAGAGCTGCCTAAGACATTAAGAAATTAAGTGACTTGCACAGGGTCACACAGTCAATGTGTGTTAACAGTTTGACTTGAAGCCAAGTCTTCCTGTCATCTAGAAGTGAGTTCTCTATTTGCCCTGCTCCCCAGACCACATTTGTTGGATATTAAAAGAAAAGAACTTTTGTTTTTTAATTTCTCTTATCTTCATTAGAAATTAAATAATACCTAAGAAATAAGAATCCATAGTCTATATTTCACTCTTAATGTTCTGCATTACCATACACTTTTGAGCCAAGATATCAAATAGAATAATTATAATTAGTTAAAAATGAAATATTACTTTTTTATATATGTTTGAGATTTGGAGGGTACAGCAAGAAGAAGGTGTGGTGTTTTATTGGACAAGTCCTGGATAGGATTGCCTTTAGGTGGTCTGCTGCTGCTTCAACCTTTTATTATATAAGCTACCTCTCCTGAGAACTTAAAAATACATTCTAGAATTAGGTATACAAAATCACTACATTTGTCATTTTAGCATTTTAGGTTTGTATCAAGAATTTCTGAGATATAAAGGAAGATTTTTATGTCAATCTCTACATGTGCATGCATGCATGTATACAGTGTATATATGCACATTCATAGTTATGGCATGCATACACCCATACACATATAAGACCTATATGTTCATATATACACATATGCAAGTATGCATGCAGATATAAGTATATATGTATATATTTGTACATTTTACATTTGTGCATATGTATATCTATATTTCTATATCTACCTAACCATCTATCTTATGCATGTGTTTACACATGTGTTTTTGCACATATGTATGTATGTATGTAATGTGTGCATGTAATGCACACAGAATATATGTTACTTTTTCCTTTGGGCCAATGAGAGGAGGGGGAAAGGGAAGAACCCTGTATAAGACCAACTTGAAAGGTTTTCTCCAATGTGTTGTTAAGGTGTTTCAGAGCATCTGTGTTGCTGCCATGTGAAGTGGATGGGAACACAAAGTAATCAATTTCAGTTGAGAGCACTAATTTATCACCTTGCCATCTTTTATTGCAAGGTAGAGA
The DNA here is from genome assembly GCA_023553655.1 of Myrmecobius fasciatus. NCBI lineage: Eukaryota > Metazoa > Chordata > Mammalia > Dasyuromorphia > Myrmecobiidae > Myrmecobius > Myrmecobius fasciatus. The sequence goes on from JAJPUD010012259.1 coordinate 23,533, forward strand.
ATCCCTTTGCTCTTTCACACCATACTCCCTCCTTCCTCCACTCCCCAACATACAAACTCTCATACTCAATATCTCATTCTCTCCTACTCCATCTAACTGCAAGACATCAGGAACTGTTACAAACTTTATTTCTTTGGTCAATATTTGTTCCCAGGTTTGTGGGAAAAAAAATTTAACCACTATTTTATTTTCCAATATTGAAGGATTTCTCTATTGTCACATACTACTGAACCAAAGATGTCAAATAGACAATTAGTTCAAAATGAAAGTACTTTTTTTCTGTACAGTTGGAATAGGGAGGGTACAGAAAGAAAGGGTATGGCAAATGATGGTTTCTATGTAGGTTAAGGAACTTACTTTATGATGATAAACATAGTAATTATTCCTTAGAATGAGTGCTTGAAAGGCCAAACCACAAACATAGACCTGTCAAGTTTTCTCTGAGTTTATGGAGTTGAGATGGAGTTGAAATTAAAGTCATTTCTAGCTAGAGCACAGAGCCACAGGACTTCTTGACCTTCACTACTCTCTGTTCTCTTTCTATCCATTATTGGCTTGCCATGTATTCATTCATGGGGAAGCTCTTCCTTTCCTTAGAGTATTGATCTCCCCCCTTCACCTTCACTGACTTATCCTCACCTTGTTGTCTTGGAGCTTATGGTTTAGAAGTTCAGTGGGTTGTCCAAAGGAGGAGGAGAGGGACCCAATGCAAATCAAGTATAGAAGAAGATATTTATTTTTAAAAATAAAGCAATTCTAAGCCTATTAAGTAATCAGTACATATTAATAGAATAAACTAAACCTGTAACTACATCACACAGTTAACTGGGAGGTTGATGGTCATCATCCTAACATTATATAATTATGCATTATCGCTAAATGGCATTTCCCATTTCAGCTCTATATTAGTCATTGTTGGATCAATCAGTCTATGATGCATGCACTTGCCTTACCACCAGCCACTATTGCAATTCCAATTGCTGCAACCTCAGCTGTTATAGTAGATTATGCCTTCACTGCTGATAAACTTTTCAAAAACTCACAAGTTCACCTACTTAAGTAAAGGAAAAACAAAAAGATGTAAGAGATGTCAGTAACCCAGGCTCAAACTTGACAAGTGTGAGACCCCCAGCACTAGTTACCATTTGGGTAAAATGACCATGTCCCCTAGAACTAAAAAAGTATCCTAACCTTATCTATATCTTCCTGGAGTCATGTCTTATTGCATCGAGTGTGATTGCCAAGAAAATATAAGTTAGAAAGTGTTTCCTCTTTTAAATTTTTGTCAGAAACGTCAGTTCTTCCAGTTCAGCAGCCAACCAGGGGACTCGTCAGTTTTCTATTGCTGATCTAGCCTTCAAAATTCCCTCATGAAAAAATGGAATGGTCGCATTAAATATTCCAGTTGAGAAAGATCCCATTATGCATTCTTTTGGGGGTGGGGTGCTGTATGAGATGCTCTGAAAGCAAAGACAAAAAAGAAATGAGCCTTGTCCTCAAGCAGCTTACATTCTACTTGGAAAATACAAGCATACAGATGATTATGTATATTATGCAGACAAAATAAATATATAGTAATTTCAAGCTGAGAGGAGAGTAGTAACAAGTTGTGGTATAAGAAAAGGATTAAGGAGTGAAATGTTCCTAAAACAAGTTGAGTGACCAGAATAAAAGAGAAACAAAATCAGAAACAAAACAGAAAATAAAAAATATCACAATTTCTTGTCTTGGGGAGGGGGAAGGAGAGAAACTTTCTCCACTAAAAGAGATACCCTGGGGCTGGACACTAGTGAATAAATTTATTTTGTTAGACCAGTGAAAAGGAAAAGTCATCTTAGCATAGAAGGTAGATTATTAAATATGTAGTCAAGAAGACCGAGGTTCAAACCCCATTTCTGGATTTGATTAGACATGTGAACCTTGTCAAAATACTTTATGTCCTCTTGTGCTAATCAACTTATGAGGATGTATTGATAAAATAGAGATGGTCATCATCTGTTTTGGCATAGATCTTTGTGCATCTATGGAAGAAGAAACTTCTGAGATGAGTGGAATAGGAATGTAGGTGGGAAGTTTTCTTTGAGGTCATGTCTTAGCCCAACATGAATTTTTGTGAATTTATCTCTCTACTTAGTGCTTTCATAAAAACACTCCATAACAACATCACTAGAAGCTCTCATTGTTTAGAATAAATACCTTTTTTTTTGTTTGTTTGTTTAGTAACTCTCTTGAAAGACTGATTCTCTATATATCTGCTTTCTATTATACTTTTCTCCCATTTAGGTCAGAGTACTTCTCCACAATTCAGATGTGTATTATTTTCTAATTCCTACATGATCCAAGCATCTTTTCATAAAAATACAAAATACCATCACAGTTTTTTTTCCTTTTTAACTCCTAATATATATTTTATTTTTTGCAAGCCCTGATGTTCTCTATGTAACTCCCAATATTTCTCCCTAGACCCCAATTTCCTAACCAAAGCACATTACTGATCTGATGCTTTCAACAGCCTGGTAGCACATCAATAAACTAAAGATTATTGTGCTTTGTCAGGTTTTATTTTGTAACATTATGGGAAATTCTCTGCTGCTTTGGATGAGTGCATAAACTCTTATTGCTTGACAATTAACAGAGCTAGTAATAGAAAATGCAATGTAATTTACCTTAGTACAAGGGATCTCAGTTAACAAAAATTAAACTATTGAACTCTCCTCTTATAGAAAAGGGAAGTGGCCTCATTATGTTAAAAAAGAAAAACAGATTCCAATGGCAAGTGGGTGCTGAGTCTGGCTGGGTGGATTTATTATTCAGATTATGTGTTTTTCTGACATACATATAAAATTATGGCTTTTAAACTGGACAAAACTCTTCCTTTGTTAAATGAGTCTCTTTTTTCCATTGGTACTATAACTCAAACAGTGCATTCTATATAAATAATGTTGTTGGGGGAGGCTCTGAGTACACTCTGGGATTTGGATGTTGAGAATTGTCCTTATCTTTAGGGCTGTAGCACTGCTCATTCTGTATCTCTTCTAGTCTTGGTATCTCTGTCTCTTCCCATATCATGGCACTAAAGAAGAAAATATACAGTGTAATTAAATACAGAGCCATCCCGTTAAAAGTGAAGAACTCCCACAGTGCAGAGAACTGGATTTTACAGACTCCCACAGAGACCATATGAAGCCTTCATTCAAAATGGCATCTGCGGCTTTGAGTCTGCCTTCTGCCCTTTCGAAGATTTCTGCTTAGTTCAAAGAAATAATGTGTTTGAACATAAGCATCCCGATAACTTAGTAAACTTGCAAGGGAAGTTTGGGTTGTTGTTCTCTTGCCTTCTTGGTAAAGAAATGTTCAGTACTTTTTGTACTCCACAAATTTCCCCAATCCCTTCATATTCTGGGCATTAAAACATTGGATTTATTATTTTCAACAGAAACCATTACCTATTGAAAATTATATGGACAAAGCTTTATTGAACACTATGGTAGGGTTAGGAAGGAGTACTAATAAAGTATGAGACAGGATCCACTTTGTCAGTGTGATAAAATGGAAAGTACAATAAATGTAGATGGTGCTGAAATCCAACTTCAATCCTATCCTTGGCACTGCTTATCTTGGTTATTTACTTATCATCCCTGGAGATAATTTTCTTCTTCTATAAAGTGTATGTGTGTATGTGTGGAGGGTGAAGGTTAGGCTAGACCATTTTAGCTTTAATTTTATGATTCTATGATACAGTCATTATTCCTCAAAGGACACATTATTTAGTTGGGGAAACACTGGGAAACCAATAGAATCAACTGAGAACTAGAACAAGTTTATGCAATGTAGATAATGAAAATTGGAAGCTAAAGGAGAGATATAGTGAAATACAAGAGGAAAAAAACTTGGGGTCAGAAAGCTCTCAGTTCAATTTCTGCTTCTAATAGTAACTTATAATTGGCCTTTGGGAAAATTATGTTCATTCAGCATGTGGCAAAGTAAATAAAGCTGGATTTAAAATTAAGAAAAAATAGATTCACATCCTATCTCTGATACTTAGTAGCTATGTGACCATATGTGACCATAGCTTATGTAACCATGGATTAATCATACTGAGTCTCAATTTCCTCTCCTATAATGTGAAGGGGTTGGAATGGCCTTTAAGCTTCCTTCTTGTTTTAAATCTAGGATTCCATGAAATTCTCTGAATCTTAGTTTCTTCTATAAAGGCTGAATAACAATAAGTTTAATACCTACTTCATTGAATTGTTGTGAAGAAAGGTAAGGAAATATAGGTTAATCATTTTGTAAACCATGAGGAAATATATATCATTGCCAATTGCTGATCTCATCTTGGAGAGAAGATAAACAAGACTTTCAAAGGCTCTAAGGGGGTATGGTACAGTGAAAAGAATGTTGGATTTTGAGTCAAAAGCCTACATCTACAACTCAGCTATGCTACTTACTACCTATGCAACCATAATGAAATCTGTTCATTCTTCACTTGTAAAATGAGGGTTTGGACTAGTTGACCTCTATAAGATTCTGTCAGGATTTGAAAAAATAAAGAAATAAGGTGAGAATTATGCTCTGTAAAACTGGTTTGAACAAATGTAATGATATACATGATGTGGGAGATTATACAAAGACCATCTTGATAAGGAATATACTAGATGACAAGAATGAGGATTCAAAAAGATCTTGACAGGTAAGGAAGGACTTTAGGCCAACTCAATAAAATCAAATCAAGTAAATATAAAGGTAGATGGCACAGTAGATAGAGGGCTGGCGTGGAGTCAGAAAGTCTCATCTTCCTGAGTTCAAATCTGGCCTCACTTGCTTACAAGTTTTGTGATGGCAGACAAGACACTTATCCAATTTCCCGCAGTTCCTCATCTATAATATGAAGTGGAGAAGGAAATGGCAAAACACTCCAGTGTCTTTGCCAAGAAAACTCCAGAGGGGGATTATGACAATGAAACAACATGTAAAGCATTTAAGCTTTGTTTCAACAAATCACCTTCACAAATAAAAGATGAAGTAGACATGACTAGACACCATTTTGCCTTAGAAAGATGAGTTAACAATGTGCTATGATTGCCCAGAAATCTGGTGTAATGTTAATTTGCATTAACAAGGTCCAGAATCAGGAAGATGATAATCCCATTGTGCTTTACCTTGGTTCGAACATATTTAGAGTACTGAGTACCTTCCTATAGGACATATACCATTTAATGGTAACCAGGATAGAGAATGTGTCTTGTATTTAGCTATATGACCATTATATGATCAAATTTAGGATACATGACTGAGAGAAGAAAAGATTTAACAAGGCAATGAGATAGTCCAATGGTTAGAGGACTGGGCTTGGAAACAGCATGTTCTGAGTTCAAATTTGACTAAGGTATTTCTTGCTGTGTAACTCCCTGAGTTGGTCACTTAACCTCTGTTTCCCTATGTTTTATCACCTGCAAACTGGAAGAAATGATAGCATTTACATCTGAGGGATGTTACGAGAATCAAATGAGGTATTCATAATGTCTGACAAATAATGGGCACTATATAAATTTTAGCATTGATGATGATGGTGGTGGTGGAAGCCTCCAATGCATGAAATATAACAATATTTAGGAAGAATAGGGAATAGACTAGCTCTGCTTTGACCCAGAGGGCAAAAGTCCAAGCAATGTTAGAGAATGTTACAAGGATATAAATTGTCTTGTAAAGAAAAACTTCTTAACAATTGGAGCTCTCTAAGAGGACAATGGTCTGCTTTAGTACAGGAATTTGGTTTCCCTATGCTAATAATCTACAAACAATAGTTTGATGACCTTTTGTCAGTTAACCAACATTTATTAGGTGCCTACACAATGTCAGGCCCTATGCTAAAAATGCTGTAAATTTTTATTCAACTATCAGTTTCCTTTTAATTTTGTCACTGCATAATATTTGATAAACTGCTTTTCCTTTTAGGGAACTGCTCTTTCATATGGGGAAATAAGTAGTAATATTCCTAGAAAAAGATTTATGTTAATGAAAATTCCATTATCTTCTCACTCAACAGGTAATTATTCCATATCTAGGTTTTAGGGAAATCTTTTAAAAAACAAACACTGATTTAGTCAGTCAGTAATTTTATATGTCCATTATGTGCCAAACACTGTGCTAAGTTGGTATAATACAGAAGACTTAACAGGGCCAACAAAGTGGTCCAGTAATTAGAGTGCTGGATCTGGAGTCAGGAAGTTGTTGTTGAGTCATTTTTCATTTGTGTCTAAATCTTCATGACCCCATTAGGGGTTTTCTTGGAAAAGATATTAGAGTGGTTAACCTTTTCCTTTTTCAGCTCATTGTACAGACATAGCATTGAAGCAAACAGGGTTAAATGACTTGCCTATGGTCATGTATATGAGTCCTCCTGACTTCCAGCAGGCACTTTATCCACTGGAGAGTCAGAAACATTTGAGTTTAAATGCAGCTTCAGACATTTACCAGTTATGTGATCCTGAGCAAGGCATATCTTCTTTGTCCACCTCAGTTCTTTCAACTGTAAAGTAGGAATAATAATAGAATCTACTGCCCTATTGTCGGCATCCAATGTAATGATAGTTGTAGTGGTTAGCACTATGCCTGACATAGAATAAGTGCTTAATAAGTGCTTGTTTTCTTTCCTCTCTCAAGCACAAAAAAGCTCCCCTCCCCATAAAGAAGATTTCATAGATTAGGAGGGGAGCCAATCGGCAAACCACTAGAGGTTGACAAGATAAATTGAAGATGATCAATAGAAAGAATGTAATAGTACCAAGAAGAGAAGGTAATAAAGTTAAAGTGGCAGATGGGGATAAAAAAATAAATAAAACAGCCTCATTCAATGTTCTAGAAGAGTCAAAATCTGATATTTTTTTGGTGAATATGGTAAAGAATGATAGCATGAACTATGATTAGTTCCTTATTTTGTTCTATTGAGAATGTAAGGCAGGAAGGTATTACCCATAGCACTGACATGATTCAATGAGCTGCAAGGATACAAGTATGGCAACATTCCAAAAATTGATACATTTGGAACATTAAGCAGCTACTATTCAATAATGTGAGATAATTACTAATAATTTAATTACATGGTTACTCCTAAACAATGAAATCCTACTGCATAAGTAATATGCAATGTAGTTTTGCATGTGGTTATTTTGACTTTAAAAAGATATCACAGGATACACGGGGGGGTGTAAAAAATTAATCATGCTAAAAGAATATACTTCTATACTTGTAAAATAGCACTTGAGAATTATAACCAAATAGATCTGAATTTGGGGTGTGATCAGAAAGTAATGTGGAATAAAGCACTTAATCATGATACCACAACATAGAATATACAGTAAAGCTGACTTACATATGCAAATATATTTATTTTAGACTATTTTTATTGATAATTATTACAAATTCATTCTTGAATATTATATCCTATATTAATGGAATGATATTCAGCCTTATTTACATGATTATACTATTTTTAAAATCCTCTCTTTTATTTTATGGCTGGCATATTCACAGGAAATTATCACATAAACTTTCACTGTCACGTGTTAAAGATGTTTTGCATAACTTAGCTTCTTCATCTGTAAAAGGGAGAATAATAAATGGCACCTATCTCTGAGAATTTTGAGGATTAAATGTAAACCTTAAAAAGCTATAGAAAAGTTAGTTATTGTTGCTGTTGTTATTGCAACTCATTAGAAATTGTTTTGAATGTATTAGAAAGGACCTCATCATTATCCTTGGCAATAAAAACAGACACATGTATCTTAATTTAACACCATTAAGATTGGGATTATGAAATAACAATACAACTTTTAAAAAAGTCTCAGTTATTGGATTTTTGTGTCTGTATAGTGGCACATAAATGTTCTGATTAATTTTGTTTGAATTGATTGGCCAGGTGTTTGAACATCATATAGCCATAGAATCAGTTCATTCTGCCTGATACATATCTGTTAGAGTATTCAATTCTTGAAATGCATGCAGTTATGCAAACAGTGATGTCTCTAGATTGGGTAAAACACATAGATATCAAACTTTTGAATTCACTGGCATTTCTCATCCTCTTTAGTAAATATGGAATATGATGTTTTATGTTATATAAATAATGCAAAGTCATATGGGAAACCAATGAAAATGATTTGGGATATGTATAAGTTTTTTGTAACAATATAAGGAATTAAAAATCTAACTTCATGCATTTATTCAGTCTTCACTGGCATTTAGTTGATAACTTTGGCGCAGAGGAGTGGCAGGAGGGGGATGCACAATGGACATCTGTAATACTAATGAAATGGGGTCATTACTATTGCCTTCATGATATTTGAATAGTGAGCTTTGTGGCTAGAAAAGCATTTCACATACATAGATAATGATGAATGTTCTGGATGTGTGAGTCAGGATTTAAAATTGCCCTGAGCTGCCCCAAGTTGCCTTACAAGGACAAAAACTACAAAGAGTTTAAGATGGGAACATTAGACTAGCTTCCTCCTCTTCCCCATGAGCAAGCCTGTATCAGATTTGCTGAGACATCCTACTTGACCCTATACTAACCTTCAGCCCAAAATGCACAGAGCAGGAGGGAACTAATCCTAGCAAGTAGGTTTAAGCAAACAGGCCGACAATATAGTACGTCTTTAAGCAGACAGATTCTCTTACTCTCCTCATGCACATACATTTTAGAAAGTAAAAGGTACATAAGACTGAAGCATGTTACAATGATGAGGAAGCTTTACTTCAATTTCTGTGAAACTCTGACATGGTGCATCAAAACAGCCTTTTGAAATTTGTTTCCTTCATGATTATTGTGGATGGATTTCCTGGTTTTCTAGAAATGATACTTTTGTGATGTTCTGTCAGATTTCAAAGAGTTGTAAAACATGTGAATGAACAAAAATATGCCTTTTATCTGATATAGACATCATTTATGTATTGTGTTTATCATCAGTGATTTTTTCAAATCAAAATTTATTTTTATTAGCATTGTGGATTGTTTTGTTTTGATTTTTTTGGTGGAGTGGATTTTGAATATTTCTGCTTTGAGGTATGTCAGCCTCCATTTATAATATTTACTTTTCATTTGAACTGGGAGATTTGTGGATTTCTTTTTTAAGAGTAGAAGTGACATTTTCTACTATCTAAATTTTTCATCAATTTTGAAATTATTCATATCTAGACTTAAAAATGCAACCTTCAAACTCTATATCCTACAATAGAGATTATGTCCTAATTAAAAGTTTTAGCAAAGTGTGGTCAAAACAAATATATATTTATTGAATTGAATTGAAAACAAACATTTAAAAACAAAGCTATCATACATGAAGAGAATAACCAAAAATTATAAATACAAAAACATATAGAGAAACATAGGAAGATGTATATGGACTTATGTGAACAAAGTGAAATAAACCGAATCAAGAAATGCTTACAGCAGTGTAAATGGTAAAACAATACCACCACCAACACTGAGTCCTGTAAAATTATAATGACCAAACTTGGTCCCAGAGAAGAGATAAGACAATGCTTCTCCCTCTTCTTAGTAAAAATAAGGCATATTGGACATTTTTTTCATTTTCAGATTTCATTGATGTGTTGGTTACTTTAATGACTTGATTATTTTTCCTTTTTCATTCTTTTTTTTGTTATGGGAATGGATCTTTAATTAGAAGACAGGAGAAGGGGTGGATATATTAAGAAATTGAGTGATAAAACAATAAAACAGAATAATAAAACTGAAAATATATTGATAGATAATAGATATAGTTGCTATGGAAGGAAGGGAAGAGAGGATTAGTGATTTCAATAATACTGGGAATTCCTAGTATGAACATTCTCTTTGAAAATATGGATCAGTGACAGTTCTGTAATTTAGAGTCTTAAGGAAGCGTCTAGGGCAATTAAAGGTTAAATGACCTGAATTGATGGCAAAACTTAGATCCAGAAGTTCCTGATCCCAAAGTTAACTCTTTATTTACTCTTTCATGGTGCATCTCCTGGCAATAACAGTTATTTAGTAATTTTGACAACAAATGCAAACTATTTTTTCTTTAGTGAAGATATCCATGATGAGTGTAGATACCTCATGCAAACTGAACATAATATACATTAGCTTTGATTCTGCTGTCTTCTTGGTTTTCCCTTTCTCCACTTCCATTCTCTTTCTATTTGGAATTGGGAAGTCTGGGTGACCCATGTACTCTAACAAGCTTAGGCAGTACAGGTATTAATGATATCTATTATAATTATCTTGCCATAATAACTGTGCAATATATGTTCAAGATTATTTAAAAAGATAGATATGGGTAGATCTAATGTAATATCTCTCTGGGTCTCTGTTTTTTATGCTTTTGTCTCTCTATGACTATGAATCTTTCTGTCTCTTTCCTTCTCTTGATTTCATCTTAGAACAATGATTTCATCAAGGAAACTGTTTGTTGGGAAACTTCTCCCAAAGTAGATCAACAACTATTCTGCAATGTATAGTTAAAAAAAAAAGACACAGAGAATTGAGGGGACTTATATTCTATATACATAGATCACACTGAAAATATCTGTTGGGTGATAGTTCAATACAAGTTTCAATTCAAATGAAGTCATTCTTTATGCCATCTCTATGGCTTCTCATATTAATTATCTAGTTCAACTCTTATTTAATTTGTGCATTACCTAATTAGTAATTCTTCCAATGTACTTAATAGTCCTTGTATATATGCTGATTTTATATTTGCTATTGTTTTGGTCATCTTATTTTCTTGTTTGTAGGTCTACCAGTGATTAAGGAATTCCCTGATAATTCATGTGCTTTGTGGTCTCCATTACTATGTCTTTTTCTTTAGAACAAAATTGTATAATGGTTTTGTGGAGTTCAGTCTCATAGGCACCTTATGACCAAGGACTGAAAGATTCCTGAAGTCAGTTTGAAGCAGATTTGGAGGTACACCAGACTCAACAGATGGTGGAAACTGTAAATTTTCCCTCATCTAGCAATTTGCTTTATACCATCCAGCATTTCATCAGAAGTATAACTGACAATAATTTTAACCTAAAAATAGGCTCATACTTCATTAAGGAAATAAAAGAGGAATTCCGAGGTGCTTACTTCATCTTTCCTGGATATTTTGTTGACAGCAAAATGAAACTCAAATGCAACCTTCTTCAAGAAGGGTTTTTTGATCACCTTAGACAGAAGTACTATCTGTATTCTTGGAATTCTTCTTGCAAAGTCTTTTTTACCATGTTCAGGCACTTATAAGAGTCCAATTTTTATTCTATTTATTTGTGGGCATATCTGATCACATTTCATATTGTTGTCATTTGTGAACAGATCTCCTCTGTTCTTAGATTATAAGTTCTCTGAAGGAGATGAAATTCAATTAGTAAATATTTACATATAAACTATTCAATAAATGAACGCCTTATTATCTTAGGAAATGCCTAACTGCATATGTGCATTGTGTTTTGCAAATAGTAGTTGCTAAGAAAGTTGTCTTAAATTGAACTGTTTCACTTTAAAAATATATTTCAATAAACCACTTTAAAAACTATAAAGGAAATATATAAGAGAATCTTGCTTGACAGAAATTCTCCTTTACCATCTATGGCTGCCATTCTTATAACAGACAGGCTTATAAACATAGCCACTAACATTTAATTTGACAATTGAGAAATAAGAACATTGAATCATACTAGGTTTCAGCAAATTTAAGCCTAGGTCTGCAGTTTGAGAAAGAATAACTCAGTAATTTATGATATTTGGTAGCAAATAGCTTTCTTCTGTTTAATGAGAAAATGCATTTTTTTATATATAAAACATTTTTCAAGGGTAAAGCTCTACACACAACTTACTATTCATTACCACCATGCTTTTCTTTAAGCCATATCCTTTACCTTTCTACCAATTCACATTCATCACTTCTTTCAAAACTCTCCTCCTCTAGGGAAACTTCCCTGATTATATCCATCCTACTTCTGTCACTCCTTTGTTCAGCATTCCCTAAGTTTTTAAAATAATCAATTTTTATTATCTCAGGTTTGGACTCAATGATAGAATGTTGTGGGTTTTTTCCCTTGTATTTTGAGAAAAAGTTTCAGTTTCTCATTTAGAGATTATAAGCTATGTGAATACTTGAATTATGTTTCCCTACCTTCCCCAACTCTGATTATAGTAGATTTTCAATAAAAAGCAAGCATTTTGAAAGCTCAAAAGTTATGCTGACCATTCATATATATTGCACTTGCCAATTTTTAAAACATTATAGACTGAATTAATTTCATTGCAACAATTGATTCCAATAATAACCCTGTATGCAGTGCAAAGATTATTACTTCCATCTCAGATCAGAAAAGTGAGGCTTAGGATAGTCAAGAGACTTATCCACTGCCACAAAGGTATTAGAGGCAAATCCAGGCCTCAATCTGAGGTGCTTTTTCCTTAATTACCTTAGGGGTCACCTCTCCTATCTGCTTGAATTTTAAATTTGAGAAAGCTATGTCCCAGAGAATAGAAATGGCAACCCTGGTCACACATGTAGTTATTATCCATGTCAGTTCAAGAATATGTCTTCTGGTGCAGACGATGTCTTTTTCACTGCATTAGGCTCATTCTCTAATAAATGTTCATGAACCAATAACCAACAATTTATCAATGCTTTTTCTCTTAAAACCATATTTAATGGCAGAAGAGGAGCATCCTTCAGGCATTTTTCATTGTCAGTTCAATCTCTTATGTGAAAACCGAATGATGTTTTGTGATGAGGAATAGACTTAGAATCAAGATGACCAGAGTTCAAATTCCAAGCCTGTCACTTCAACCTATCATGAAAAAAACATTAAATCTTTATGAGCCTCAATTTTCTGATTTATCAAATGAGATCACTGCAGGGCCTGTCTTTCAGGGGTTTAGTGAAGTTTAGATGAGATATAATGTTTTGAAAATATAAAAGTGCTACCTAAATTTTAACTAAAATCACTTAGATAGACAGCTAGATAATATAGTGGATAGAGTACAGGACTTAGAATCAGGAAGACCCAAATCCTATTTCAGATATTTACTAGCTCTGTTACTGGGCATATCATTTGATAATTTTTTGATCTTTCAGTGCTTTGGCTTCCTCCTTGTAAATTGGGATACAATATAGCATATACCTTACAAAGTTGTAAGGGTAAAATGAGTTAGCATATATAACAAACCTTGCAAAACTTTGAAGAGCTATATAAATGCTAAATATTACTAATTATTATTATTGTAATAATTATTATAATAACATAATAATTGTAATCATTAAGAATTATAATTACTAAGCATCATAATAATGAGTTCTATATTAATCATTATTCCTAATAATAAACACTTCTTATTAAAAATATAATAGCAAAATTATAATATATCATAATTATTAAATTAGTATTATATAACATAATAACATAGTATTATTATAATAAATAACACAAACTATACTGTTGCCTACTTATGTATTTTTTATCTTTATCTCTTTGGGGTAGCATAGGAATCAAAAGAACAGATTGTATAATTGCTGAATCTAGTTACACCTTTTTCATCTGTATTCTATTTCATTTCATATGAATAAATTGATTTCCCCTCCTCTTATCACACCCATAAATGAGTTTGTTGTTTATTTAAGTTTTTTTAAAAAATTATTTTATCTACATTATCACTTCTACATATAGAATGTATAATAAGAAATAATATTTAAGGGAAACAAACCCACACACTTACACAGAACAACATATATTTCATCTCATATCTTTTGTCTTTATATAGCTGATGGTGTACTTAATTCAGACCAGCTCAGGAAAATTTTGATTCTTAAATTTTAAGTATGAACAAATACAAATCTGAAATTGGCAAACATTATGATTCAGAGTTTGATTATTATTTTATGGATTGTATCGATTTAAGAAATAATGGAGAAAATGTTAATAATACAGATTGAACTTTAAAGTGCCCTACATCTGCTCCTCCCTAGAATGTTATTACTTAAACATTTGCCAGAACAACTCTGTTTGGCTCCTATCTCTATCAAGAATAGGGATATATGCTTCTTCCTCAGCCTGTTGCATTCCAATTTGGTTATTACATCAATCTGAATTCAGGATATCAATTAATGCTGTTTTTCTTAACATCATCATAGTAGTTGCATATATCATTCCATATCTTCTACTTTACAACAACTTATATTAGTTTCTCCAAGTTTTGCAGAATTCTTCTTCTTCATGATTTCTTATATTGCAATAATATTCCTTTATTTTTACATTTATCATTTTTTGACTACTTCTCACTAGAATTTTTGAACCATGTGAGGTTATCATAGTGGATTTCTATACTAGATACAAACTAACCAGTAGTGAATAATCAATATGTTTTTCAATGTCCAAGCTTTTAATGAAAAAAGATTTTGCCTTCTGTGTTGCTTCCTTATATTATAATCATATTCTTTACATTCCTTCAGCACATATTTTTGCCTATTCCTCTATCATCCACTTCTAGTTTTTTTTCTTTGCTTTTTTGCTATAAAAAAAAAGTGTGACATGAATATTTTGTGTTTTGATGTCTTTCTCTCTTTGATCTCTTTGGGGTGTATACCTGATAGTGGTCTTTTGGAGTCAAAGGGAAATATAGTAGATTTTTGGTGTGAACTTCAAATTCAAGCACCCACCTAAATCAAGAGTTATTTTTTTTTCTTTTACAAGAAATGTTTCTTTAAATGTGCCAACTGAAATGTGATTGCTAGGCTTCTCTCATAATCATCAATGATTGGACTAAATTACAGCTATACCAATAGAAGAACTTTGTCAATTTCCTGGATTTTACATAAAAAATTCAGAATGGTTTTAATTTGTCTTCTCTTACTACTAGGGATTTGGAACTTTTTTTTTTTTCATATACTTGTTGATGGTATCAGGGAATGGGGGGAGCCCTGTTCTTTGTCCTTACATTTTGCTATTGCTTATTTGTTAAGGAATGACTCATATTTTTTTCTATATTCATAATAATTCTCTAAATACATGGATGGATTTAAAAAGAAGAATTATAATATAGTTTAAGTCTTAAGTCAGAGAACCAAGGCAAAACCTTTTGCTTACACATGTATTATATTTAGTATACTTTGCCTCTCTGTTCCTCAATTTATTCCTCTGTTTAAAAAAAGGAGACTATTGGATTGCTTGAATTCTTAAATCCCTTCTAACTATAAATCTGAGACTAAGACTATTAATTTAGGGACTCATAAATGTAGTTCTTTGTAAATGCTCTCTTTGTAAAATAGATGTACTGAATTAATTTTGTATATATAGGTACCCACATTAGGGAAAGAAAATAACTACAGCTGGATTTGAATGAGGGAAAGAATATAGCTCATTGCCTAAACCATTTAGTCCCCAACAAATATTCTTATTATAATATAATAACAATAATTAATAAGGATGATAGACAACCACTTGTATCTGCAATAAAAGAATAATTGTTGCTAATTTTCTTTTGGTAGTACCACTATTGAATTAATCATACCCTTGATGAATACTGAAACAGAGTATTAGGCTGGTGTAGGTGTGCCAGCTCCCTACAGCTGCTTAAGATTGTTTTTGTTATGAAGAACTACAGCCTTATGACTGGAAAATTATAGAACTGATAGGCAATAAGAAATAGAGAGTTTTCTTTTCTATCTTAAATATATGGCTTTATGGCTTTCCTCATATGTATGTCTACATTTGTGTAGGTATACTTGGGTCTCTCTGTCTTTATGTTTATATGATATGTTTATAATACATACATACATATATGTATATACATACAACAATATATTCATGTGTGTGTGTGTGATTGTTCTTCTAGATAGAAAACCAGGGGGGCTGTTCAAAAATCCATAGACAAGGTAAATAAACAGTAGAATTTCTTTTTATAAATTTTGGCAAACTGAATTTAAGAGCATAATATTAATTTCATGTTCTCTTTTGTATCAAGTAAGAATATAAAATGATTTGATGGCTGAAAAATCTCTGTGAAAATTTAGGGAATTGGAAAATTGGTGTTACTTAACCAGTGAAATCCATTGGTAAGCTTGAGTCTATGCTATTTTACATAAGAAATATGGTAAAATATATGGTAAATTCATATGTCTTAAAATAGTAGTCTGGGCAACTTTTACTCACAGTACCTCCAAACCAATTGTACAAATTAAAGTACTTTCAGAGATTGCCTGTGCTTTAAATTAACGTTAGGGATTTGTTTTTTTATTTGTTTACTTTTTAAAAATTGGTATATAACATAAAATGCATAGTATCTTTTATACAGGGTAATAGAATGTATTCAGGAAAGTTGCTAGTAACAATGTATTTGTGGCTCTCAGGGAAACCTTAAGGATCTTATTATCCATTATTAGTAAATAACTTAGTCAGAAATTTCCTCTGGATAGACCCTGGGGAACACTGGATGAATTGGTGTGTCAAGAGCTGACTGGACAGAATTTCAACTGAAGAAATAAAAAGTGGACTTAGTGTCAAGATAGGGAAAAGATTTAACTTCTTCAGGGACCTAGAAGGCAGCATGCCATAGTGATATTAAACTTGAAGATTCACTTTAGCTAGCTGTTTGAATTTGGGCAAGCCATTCTCTGAATCTCATTTCCTCATCTCTAAAATGAGTGAGTTAAACTGATCATCTGTAAGATCTCTTCTAACACTAAATCTTTGATTCTATAATCCTCTGAGTCTATACTTGATAGGACAGTGATCCAAGACTTGTGACCTATATAAGGCGATTGTCCATCAGAAAAGAAAGTATAAACAGTATCTGAAAAGGACTGAAGGATTTTTTTAAAACCCTTGACCAAGATGAGGGAAAAAAAGACTATCTGGGCCTTAACTGTATATATACCAAATTATCTTCCTTTGATACTTTAATGTATCTGAGATGTCTCTAATGTGCTAATCGGGATAGCAATTGAATTCACAGTATTCTTTGTTGTGGCCAGTCTATCATCTTATGTTTTTACTGGCATAAATTGTATTTTCCTCCTGCAAAATTTTCTGTTACTAATAAGTTGAAGGCAAAGTAGATTCACTGTATTTTTAATACTTACTTAAGTTTAGTTTTGGTGTTCAAAAACAAAAGTAAATACTAGTAGCAAATTCTATCTTTTAGCTATTAACATTTATAACAATTTAAATAATACTGGATTCCATATTTCTACTTCTGAAGTTGGCATCCTGAATTACTTATCTGTGAATCACCAATGGCCACAAAATAATAAAATGATATAATTTATAAGATTAAAGTGTTGCTATAATCTACATTTTATTTTTACATAGCAGATTCTATGATCCTTAGTGCCAAAATCATTTTGCTGATGATAAGATATATCTGATGTTATTAGTAGTTTTCAATGTTCAATGGTAAGAAATAATTATTTCTACAATGCATTCTAAAGCACTGTAGAAACTTCATAAAGCATAATTCATCATTAATTATGAATTTTAAAATACAACAGTCCATCATATAAGTGTTTGAGATATATAGTAGTAAAAAATACAATAAAGAGCAGGTAGCCTATAAAAGAAACATTAGCCAATCTCCTTCTCCCTTCACCCTTCCTCTATTGTCAAGATAAGAGTATTTAGTTAACATAAAGTCAAACGAGAACAAGATATGAATTTTATACATTTCTTACATAGACTCTAAGAAGTTGATACCAAAGATAAATAAGGAGATAATAACAGAACACTTAATTGCTATTGATGAATTCAATTCATTTGGCCCATATGAACTATATCTTTCTTTTACTCAATACTTTTGTAGCTATGATTGCTAAGGTTCTGTCATTCTTACCTATGAAAGAATGTGAAGTATGAAAAAGTTGCTTCCATATTGAGGAAGACACATTTTCTGAAAGAAAAAAAATAAAAGGAGATAGAAATTCAAAAATATAATCCATTGTGCTTAAATTTGATTGTTCTGAAAAATTATAGGATGTATTTTTAGTGAGAGAGTAAGAATTAAGAAAAATAATATGTGTGCAAAACGAGCCAACAGGGATTTATCAGGAACAAATTATATAACACTACTTTCATTTTCTTTTGTTTTTAAAAGGATTTCTAAATTGGCAAATCCTTTTTTATGTTATGAATATTTCTGCAAAAAAAATATGGTAAATCCTTGGAAGGAAATTTCCAGTGGAAAACCTAAAGGATCTGTGCTTAGCTTTGTATTATTCAAAGTATTTAATCAATCCGTGGCATAAATAAAAGCATGGATAACAAGTTTAGCATGACAAAATGTCATAAATCTAGAAAAGATAGCTTACATTCTGGATGTCAGAGTTGGGATGCTAAAAAGAATTTTTATAAAGATTTTTATTTTCAAAATATGTGCATAGATAATTTTCAACATTCCCCCTTGCAAAACATATTGTTTTAAAATTTTCTCCCTCCTTTCCTTCTATCCCCTCCTCTAGATGGCAAGCAATTTTTCTTGTGCAACGTGATAATTGTGGAAATATATATTCCACAATTTCCATAATTATGCTACACAAGAAAAATCAGATCAACTACCAAATTCTTTTTCAACTACCAAATTCTTTTTATGACACAGACATGTTGATGATACATAAACCAGGTAGGGTTGAATAAGAGGAAGAAAATTATAGACCAATTTCCCTAATGCATATTAATGCAAAAGTCTTAAATAAAATATTAACAAAGAGATTACAGCAAGTTATCCCCAGAATAATACACCATGACCAAGTAGGATTAATACCAGGAATGCAGGACTGGTTCAATATTAGGAAAACCATTAGCATAATTGACTATATTAATAACCAAACTAACAAAAATCATATGATTATCTCAATAGATACAGAAAAAGCATTTGACAAAATTAAACACCCATTCCTCTTAAAAACGATAGAGAACATAGAAATAAATGGAATTTTCCTTAAGATGATCAGTAGCATCTCTTTATTTTTTTTTATTAGAGCTTTTTATTTTTCAAAACATATGCTTGGACAATTTTTCCATATTAGCCCTGGCAATTACCCCTCTTCCTTCACGCCCTCCCCTAGATGGCAAGTAGTCCAATATGTGTTAAACATGGTAGAAATATATGTTAAATTCACTATATACATACATATTTATATAATTATTGTACTGCACAAGAAAAATAAAATCAAATCAGTTTAAAAAAAGAGAGAGAGAGGGAGAGAGAAGCAAAATAAAATGCAAGCAAACAACAACAAAAAAGAGTGAAAATGCTATGTTGTGGTCTATACTCAGTTCGCACAGTCCTCTCTCTGGGTGTATACGGCTCTTTTCATCATTGAACAATTGGAACTGACTTGAATCATCTCATTGTTTAAGAGAGCCACATCTATCAGAATTGTTGTTGCCATGTATAACAATCTCCTGGTTCTGCTCATTTCACTTAACATTAGTTCATATAAGTATCTCTAGGCCTCTCTGAAATCATTCTGTTGGTCGTTTCTTATAGAACGATAATATTCCATAACATTTATAAACCACAATTTATTCAGTCATTCCCCAAATGATGGGCATCTATTCAGTTTCCAGTTTGTTGCCACTACAAAGAGGGCAGCCACAAACATTTTAGTAGCATTTCTCTAAAGCCATAAGCAAGCATCAGATGTAATGGGAATAAACTAGAACCATTCCCAACAAGATCAAGGGGGAAACAAGGTTGCCCACTATCATCATTACTATTCAGCATTGTGTTAGAAATATTAGCTTTGGCAATGAGAAGAAAAAGAGATTTAAAAAATTAGAATAGGTAAGGAGGAAACCCAATTATCACTCTTTGTAGATGATATGATGGTTTACTTAGAAAATCCTAGAGAATCAACTAAAAAAAGTACTTAGAAACAATGACTTTAGCAAAGTTGCAGAATAGAAAATAAATCCACATAAATCATCAGCATTTTTATATAGTACCAACAAAGTCCAGCAACAAGAGATAGAAAGAGAAATTCCATTTAAAATAATTGTAGATAATATAGAATATTTGGGAGTCTACCTGCCAAGGCAAAGTCAAGAACTATATGAACACAATTATAAAACACTTTCCAAACAACTAAAGTCATATCTAATGTCTTGGGAAAATATCAAGTGCTCATGGGTAGGTTGAGCTAATATAATAAAAATGACAATACTACCTAAATTAATCTACTTGTTCCATGCCATACCAATCAAACTCCCAAGAAATTACTTCACAAAAATAACAAAATTCATCTGGAAGAACAAAAGGTCAAGAGTTTCAAGGGAATTTATGAAACAAAATGCAAATGAAGGGGATCTAGCTGTACCAGATCTAAAACTATATTATAAAGCAATGGTCATCAAAACCATTTAGTACTAAGAAATAGAGTAGTTGATCAGTGGAATAGATTAGGTTTACAGGACAAAATAGTCAATGACTATAATAATTTAGTATTTGACAAATCCCCAAACCCCAGATTTTGGGATAAGAGCTCACTTTTTGACAAAAACTGCTGGGAAAATTGAATATTAGTATGGCAGAAACTAGGCATTGACCCACACTTAACTTTATACCAAAATAAGATAGAAATGGGTTCGTGATTTAGACATAAATATTGATATTATAAGCCAATTAGAAGAACAAGGGACAGTTTACCTCTCAGAACTGTGGAGAAAAGAGGACTATGTGGCCAAAGAAGAACTTGAGTACATTATTGAATGAAAAATGGATAATTTTGATTATATGAACTTAAAAAGATTTTGAATAAAAAAAACCAATACATACAAAATTAGAAGGGAAGCAATGAAATGGGAAAAATATACATTTAAGAATTCTGATAAAGGCCTCATTTCTAAAATATAGAGAGAATTGATTCAAACTTATGAGAATTTGTCATTCTTCAACTGATAAATAGTCAAAGGATATGAAAAAGCAATTATCAGATGAAAAAATGTAGAGGGCCAGGAGGTAAGAATCCATTCCAAGTCCTGAATCTTAAAGTAACTTGGCTCACCAACCTCCCTTTTCTTATTGAATAGCAATGGCAATGATTAGGAACCTAGTAACTGGAGCAAAATGTTTTGGGTTTTTTTTTTAATTAAAGCTTTTTATTTGCATAACATATGTATGGGTAGTTCCTCAGCACTGATCTTTACAAAGCTTTCCATTACAAATTTTACCCCCAGTCCCCACCCTCCCCTAGATGGCCGGAAGTCCATTACATGTTAATAATGATGAAATACTTGACAAGTTGTTGTGCAAGAAAAATCTTATCTACAAGAAAAAAAAATCAGAGAAAGGAAACACACTGCAAGCAAACATCAATAAAGAGCATGAAAATGTTACGTTGTAGTCCACATTTCATATTCCTCTCTCTGGATGTATATGGCTTTCTTCACTGAACAATTGGAACTGGTTTATTCTTTGTTGCAGAGAGCCATGTCCATCAGAGTTGATCATCATATAACATTGTTGTTGCCATTTGTAATGATCTTCTGGTTCTGCTCATTTTACTCAGCATCAGTTCATGCAAATCTCTCCAGGCCTCTCTGAAATCATCTTGCTGGTCGTTTCTTACGGAGCAATAATATTCCGTAACATTCATATACCATAATTTATTCAGCCACTCTCCAATTGATGGACATCCATTCAGTTTACTGGAGCAAAATGTTAAAATTACTATACAATGGATCAAAGGCTTATAGGAAAAACAGCCCACAATAGAGACTAAAGGCATTTGGGAGAAAGTTACTTGAAGACATTGGTATGATAAATTTACTCTGATGTGTAATCTCAACTATTTACATCTCTGTAAGTAACCAAGATCCAGGCTTAATCATTTATAACTCAGTAGATTTTGTATCAATCTGTAAGCATTGGAGGTATATACATTTGTCTTTCTGATCAATAAAATTTGAAGAGTTCATATCAAGATTCTCTCCTCATGGTCCCTGCATATCATACCATTAAATTCACTACTGGAACTGGACTTCAACAAAGAAATTAAAACCATTTTTAGTCATATGAAAAGGTGTTCTAAATCATTATTGATCATAGAAATGCAAATTAAGACAACTCTGAGATACCACCACTTACCTCTCAGATTGGCTAAGATGATAGGAAAAGATAATGATGAATGTTGGAGGGGATGTGGGAAAACTGTGACATTAATGCATTGTTGGTGGAGTTGTGAACTGATTCAACCATTCTGGAGAGCAATTTGAAATTATTCCCAAAGGGCTATCAAACTGTACATACACTTTGACCTAGAAGTGTTTCTACTGGGCTTGTATACTAAAGAGATCATAAAAGAGAAAAAGGGACCCACATGTACAAAAATGTTTGTGGTAGCCCTTTTTGTAGTGACAAGAAACTAGAAACTGAATGAATGCCCATCAGTTGGAGAATGGTTAAACAAGTTATGGTATATAAATGTTAAGGAATATTATTTTTCTATAAGAAATGATCAGCAGGATGATTTCAGAGAGGTCTAGAGAGACTTACATGAATTGGTGCTAAGCAAAATAAGCCGAAGTAGGAGATCACTCTACATGGCAGCAGCAGAATTATACTATGATCAATGCTGATGTACATGGCTATCCTCAAAACTGAGGTGATTCAGACCAGTTCCAATAGTCTTGTGATGCAGAAAACCATTTGCACCCAGAGAGAGGACACTGGGAACTGAATGTGGACCACAACATAGTATTTTCACTCTTTTTTGTTATTGTTTGCTTGCATTTTATTTTCTTTCTCATTTTTTCCTTTTTGATCTGATTTTTCTTGTGCAGTATGATATTTGTGGAAATATGTATAGAGGAACTGCACATGTATAACATATATTGGATAGATTGCCAACTGGGGGGGTGTAGGGGAAATGGAGGGAAAGAAATTAGAACATAGGGTTTTGTAGGGGTGAATATTGTAAATTATCCATGTATTATTTTGAAAATAAAAAGCTTTAATAAAACAAAACTCATATTAAAAGGGAAGAAATTGGATTGGGGGGGGGGGGGGC
>JAJPUD010012260.1:0-27251 GCA_023553655.1 Myrmecobius fasciatus
GAGGGTTTTTAATTTGGTCTTTTTCTAGCTTTTTAATTGTAAGTCCAGTTCATTGATATTTTCTTTCTCTATTTTATGCAAGTAAGCATGTAGAGATATAAAATTACCCTTTATAAAACACTTTAGCCATGTCCCACAAATTTTGGTATGTTGTCTCATTGTTGTCATTCTCCTGGATGAAATTATCTATTGTGTCTATAATTTGCTCTTTCACCCATTCACTGTTCAGGATTAGATTATTTAATTTCCAATTAACTTTTGGTCTATTTTCTCCCAGCCTTATATTACATGTGAGTTTTATTGCATCATGATCTGAGAAGGATGCATTTACTATTTCTGCTTTTCTGCATTGGATTTTGAGGTTTTTATGCCCTAACACATGATCAATTTTTGTATAAGTTCCATGAACCCCTGAGAAAAATGTATACTCCCTTCTTTCACCATTCAATTTCTTCCAGAGATCTATCATACCTAACTTTTGTAACATTTTGTTTACCTCCCTAACTTCTTTCTTATTTATTTTGTGATTTGATTTATCTAATTCTGAGAGAGCAAGGTTGAGATCCCCCACTAATATAGTTTTGCTGTCTATTTCTCCTTGCATCTCTGTTAGTTTCTCCTCTAGGAATTTGAATGCTATACCACTTGGTGCATATATGTTTAGTAATGATACTGCTTCATTGTATGTGGTACCCTTTATTAAAATATAATTTCCTTCCTTATCTCTTTTAATTAGATATATTTTTGCTTTTACTTGATCTGAGATAAGGATTGCTACCCCTGCTTTTTTTTTGTTTACCTGAAGCATAAAAGATTCTCCTCCAGCCCTTTACCTTCACTCTGTATGTATCTCTATGTTTTAGATGTGTTTCTTGTAAACAACATATCGTAGGATTCTGGCTTTTAATCCAGTCTACTATCTGCTTCCATTTTATGGGAGAGTTCATCCCATTCACATTCACAATTAAAATAACTATATCTGTATTTCCTGCCATCTTATTTAACCAAAGTTATGTTTTTCTCTTCCCTTTCTCCTTTCTCTCTTCCCCCTCCGCAGTATTTTATTTTTGATGACCACCTCCCTCTAACAGTCCCCCCCCACTTTAGAACTCCTCCCTCTTTTTTATACCTTTCCCATAATCCTTCTATTAACCTATCCTTTTCTTTTCCTTCTTTCCCTCCTACTTCCCTATAAGGAGGGCCAAGTTTTTCTTTGAAACCAAATGTGTCTGATATACTCTCTTAGATCCCAATCTAATGAGAGTAAGGTTTACACAATACTCATCACCCTCCCTTCTTTCCCTCAATTATATTAGATTTTCCCTGTGTCTCCATGAGATTTTGCCTTATTTTACTTCCTTTTTTTCTTTATTTTACCTCCTTTACTCTTTTCTTTCAATATGACATCCATTCCATCTCTAATTTCTTTTCCATTATTATCAAAGTCAAATCAAATTATACCCTTATTCTTTAAGGTAGAAATATAGTTTTGAAGAGTTCTTTCCTTTTTACCTTTTTATGCTTCTCTAGAGTCCGTGTTTGGAGGTCAAATTTTTTGTTCAGATCTGGTCTTTTCAATTGAAATAGGTGAAATTCTCCTGTATCATTGAATAACCATCTTCTTCCCTGGAAGATAATGCTCATTCTAGCTGTTTAACTTATTCTTGGCTGTAATCCAAATTCTTTTGGCTTTTGGAATATCTGATTCCAGGCCCTTCGATTTTTTAATGTGGAAGTTGACAGATCTTGTGTGATTCTAATTATGGTTCCTTGGTATTTGAACTGTTTCTTTCTAGCTGCTTGCAATAACTTTTCCTTGGTGCAATAGTCCTGAAATTTCGCCACGATATTCCTTGGGGTTTTAATTTTGGTGTCTCTTTCAGGAGGTGATCAGTAAAGTTTTTCAATGGCATTTTTGCCTTCTGATTCGAAACCATCAGGGTAGTTTTCTTTTAGGATTTCCTGAAAGATAGTGTTTAGATTCTTTTTTTCATCATGGCTTTCAGCAAGTATGATAATCCTTAGATTGTCTCTCCTGGATCTGTTTTCCAAATCAGTTGTTTCTCCTAGGAGATATTTCATATTTTCTTCTATTTTTTTTCTTTTTTTGTTTTTGTTTGACTAATTCTTGAAGTCTTATTGAGTCATTCACTTCTATTTGTTTAATTTTAATTTTTAAAATATTATTTCCTTCAGTTACCATTTTTAGCTCCTTTTGTAACTGGCCAATTGAATTTTTTTGGTTCATTGCATTCTTTTTCTATTTTGCCAATTTTATTATTCCATGATTTAATGTCTTTTTCCAATTCACTAATTTTGTTTTTCAGTGAATTGTTATCTTTTCCCAATTCACTATTTTTATTTTCCAGTGAGTTGGTGACTTTTTCCAATTCAACAATTTTGTTTTTCAGTGAATTGTTGTCTTTTTCCAATTCACCATTTTTATTTTCCAGTGAATTGATGATTTTTTTCCAATTTGCCATTTTTATTTTCCAGTGAATTGGTGATTTTTTTTCATTTCACCAATCCTGTTTTCCAGTTTTTCACATCTCTTTTGCAGGGCATCATATCCTTCTTTCACTGATCTCAATTTATTTCCCCATTTTTCTTCTAACTCTCTTTTGAGATTCTTTATGCAATCTTCTAGGTAAGCCTTCTGAAATGGGGACCAGCTCATGTCCTCCTTTGTGGCTTCCTCTGGGGTTGCATTCCCTTTAGGAACCTCAGAATCTGAGGTCTTCCTTTCTTTCTCTCCAGAAATGATGTCTATTGTGAGAGCTCTCTTCTTCTTCTTACTCACGTTTTTGAGCTGAAGTCTGATTCAAACAGGGGAGCCGCAGCCTTTTCAATTTTCCTTGGGGCCTTTCACATAGTTGACTTCCAGTGGGTTGCTGGTCTGGCTGTATCCAAACAAGGACCACCCTTTCCAGTGCTCTCAATCCACCCTTTACCAGAGTTAGATCTGCCAAAGCACCTGCCCACAAGCAGAGCAAAGTGGCCCAAGCCTCTCCCAGAGACTTCCTGGTTGCCTAGAATCCGCTAACTTCTGTCTCAGTCCCGCTCTGCCCCGGCTGCCTGCTGGTGTCTGAGTGTGGCAAGCGGCCCAATCCCCTGCCTGTCTGAAACTGACCTTCTCTGGAGTTCTTCCAAAGTAAATTTTTGATAGAAGTTCGTTGTACTCCAAGTGTTTGATGGAGCCCTCACTCTAGAACCAGTTCGGAAGTTTAATTTTTTCTTGGTCTGAGGGAAGATCTGAGAAACTCACAGAGAATGATGTCTGCAGTTTGCCATGTTGGCTCCGCTCCCCCCATGAGAAAGAAGTTAAAGAAATAATTAGGAGGTATTCTAACCAATTGTATTGCAGCAACCCTGATAATCTTACACATAATGAATTATTATTTATAAAAATAAAAGTTGCCCAGATTAGGAGAAGAATAAATAAATTATTTAAATAGTCCCATTTTACTTATTTTTTTATTTTTAAGTTTTTTTCTTATTTTTCAAAACATATATATAGATAATTCTTCAACATTAAACTTTGTAAAACCTCGATTCCAATTTTTATCCTCCATCCCTTACTTATGCTAAGGATGGCAAGTATTCTAATATATGTTAAACATGGTAGAAATATATTTTCAGTCCAACATATGTATACATATTTATATAATCAGCTTGCTGCACCAAAAAAATCAAATCAAACAAGAAAAAAATAAGAAAGAAAATAAAATGCAAGCAAACAGCAAAATAAGTGAAAATGGTACGTTGTGATGCACGCTCAGTTCCCACAGTCCTCACTCTGACTGTAGATGACTCTCTTCATCCCAAGATAATTAGAACTGAACTCAGTCATCTTGCTTTTGAATGTCAATGCCTAGTTTCTGCCATACTAGTTTCCTAATTTCCCAGCAGTTTTTGTTAAATGGTGAATTCTTACCCCAAAACCTGGGATCTTAGGCTTTGTCAAGCATTATATTACGGCAACATTTGTTCTATAAAATGATTTCTTGGGAGTTTGATAGGTAAAACATTAAATAAGTATGAATATTGGCAATATGACAAATTACTAGCAGAAGATAATTTCGAAGATATCCAGAAAGGGTCTGTTTCAATTGGGCATGAAGGGAGGAGGGCCAAGTGCAAGCAGGCCAAACATAGAAGCCTAGTGCAGGCACTGCACAGTTCCAGGGCAGTATAGACTCCACTTGTTGGAGAATCTACTGGGAGGAATCTACAACACTGTGGGCTACTCTGCCCTGGTTGCAAGTCAGTAGATGAATGGACTAGTTATAAG
Organism: Myrmecobius fasciatus; assembly: GCA_023553655.1. NCBI lineage: Eukaryota > Metazoa > Chordata > Mammalia > Dasyuromorphia > Myrmecobiidae > Myrmecobius > Myrmecobius fasciatus. The sequence continues at coordinate 4,292 of JAJPUD010012260.1, forward strand.
AAATCCAACACAAAAACAAAAGGCAAGTAGTGAACCCGCACGCACCAGAATTTCATCAGACCTGACCATATCCACCCAACACTAGAAGTCAGGCAGTACTGATTCAGCACAACCACTGCTGCTTTTAGAAGAAGCTTGGACAATTTTCCCCCTTGCCCTAATTAGTGAGCAAAAAAGCAAAAACATCTCTGATCATACAAAGTGTTATGGTGAAAGAGAAATTCAAATTTCAAGCCCTGAGCTCAGTGAAAGCAGATCACCTCTATATGAAGCCCCAAAAGGTGATATAAATTGGTTCCCATCTCCTATGGCTCTTTGGAAGAAATTTAAAAAGATATTAAAAGAGAGCTAGGAAAAAAATGGGGAAAAGAAATGAGAAATTTGCAAAAGCTTTTGGAAAAGGAAACACAGAAATTATCTGAAGAAACTCCTTAAAAAACAGATTTAGTGAAATGAAAAAAGCATATAACTCCTTACAAAATAGATTTGATTATTGAAAAATGGAAATGGAAAAAAGAGAACAACTCTCTGAAAATTAGAATTTGTGAAACAGAACAAAATAGCTCATTTAAAAATTAAACTGGCCAAATACAAAAAGAACTAGAAAAGGTAAATAAAAAATATACACTAAAAATCAGAACTGAATGAATATAAATGAATAATTCAATGAGACATCAAGAATTAGGTTAGCAAAACTTTTTGTATAAGTTGGGAAAATAGAAGAAAATATAAAATACTTAGTTGGGAAATAAACTGACCTTGAAAACAGATTTAGGAGAGACAATCTAAGGATTATTAGATTTCCTGAATACCATGATAAAAAAAGAGCCTAGATGTTATCTTTCAGAAAATCATCAAAGAAAACTGCATTGATGTTCTAGAATCAGAAGGTAAATAGCCATTTCACCAATCACCTTCTGAAAGAGACACCAAAATGAAAACTCCAAGGAATATCATAGGTAGATTTCAAAACTATAGGGATCAAAGACAAATATTGCAAACATCCAGAAAGAAACAATTTGAATACTGTGGAGCCACAATAAAGAAGACTGGGGACTTAGTATCCTCCTCCTTAAAGGATGAAAGGGCTTTGAAATCTGATATTTTGAAAGGCAAAGGAACTTAGAATGCAATCAATAATAAACTACCTTGCTAAACTGAGCATTTTCTTTCAGGGAAAAAGATGGGCATTCAATGAAAAAGGTGAATTTCATTTATTTCTGATGAAAAGACTATAGCTGAACAAAAAAAAATGACCTTCAAACACAGAATTCAAGAGAAGTATAAAGAAGTAAAAAGAAAAGAACTCTTGAGAGCTATATCTCTGATATAGGGATACAGAGAGAGTGCAGATATTATTTGATTTCACTGTTATAATATAAAGAAGAATCTAGAAGTGGAATGGGTATTGTACTTAAAAAAGGGGAAAGCAGAAATAAAATGAGGGAAATTACATCTCATGAAAAGGCAAAGAAAATCTATTATAACTGAGGGAAAGAAGGAAAGAGGATGAAAACTGTGTGAACATTTATATAATCATATTTGACTCAAAGAGAGAATATCAGACATATTTGGTTTCACAGAGAAAGTTGTTGCACCTTATAGAAAAGTGGGTGGAGAAAGGGGAAAATGAATGGGAATACTAATAGAAGAGAAAACACACTCGGGAAAGGTATAAGAAAGTGGGAAGGGGCTCAAAAGTCAGAGGGCTGTTTGAGGGAAGTGGTGATCAGAAGCAAAATACTGGGGAGTAAGGAAGGGTAAAGGAAAGAGAAAAGCCTAATTTAGGCTAAATAAGATGACAGGAAATAGGGAGTTAGTTATTTTAACTGTGAATATGAATGGAATGAACTCTCCCATAAAACAGAAGTGGATAGCAGACAGGATTAAAAGCCAGAATCCTACAATGTATTATTTACAAGAAACACATTTAAAGCATAGTGACATAGAGTGAAGGTAAAGGACTAGAAAAGAATCTATTTTGCTTTAGGTGAAGTAAAAATTAAAAACAAACAAAACAAACAAACAAAAAAACAATGCTAGTAATCCTGACCTAAGATCAAATAAAAACAAAAAAAATAGATCTAATTAAAAGTGATAAGGAAGGAAACTGTATTTTACTAAAGTGTATCATAGGTAATGAAGTAATATTGATACTAAACATATATGCACCAAGTGATATAAAATCCAAATTCCTAGAGAAGTTAAGAGAGCTGCAAGAAGAATTAGACAGCAAAACTATACTAGTGGGGGATCTCAACTTTGCTCTTCCTGACCTAAATGGATCAAACCAGAAAATAAATAAGAAAAAAGTTAATGAGATAAATACAGTCCTAGAAAATTTAGGGATAGTAGAATTTTGGAGAAAACTGAATGGAGATAGAGAGGGATATATATATATATTTTCTCAGCAGTACAATGAATCTATACAACAATACATCATAACTTAGGGCATAAAAACTTCAAAATACAGAAAGACAGAAATAGTAAATGCATTTTTCAGATCATTATGCAATAAAATCACATGCAATAAAAGTCCCAGGGAAAATAAACAAAAATTTATTGGAAATTAAATAATCTAACCTTAAAGAATGAGTGGATGAAACAATAAATCATAACCAAAATCAATAATTTCATACAAGGGAATGATGACAATGAGACAACATATCAACTGAAATATTTGATGCAACCAGAACAGATTATTAAGGGAAATTTTACACCGCTAGATGATTACTTGCATAAAATACAGAAAAGGAAATCCATGAATTGGGCTTGCAACCAAAAAAGCTAGAAAGAGAGCAAATTTAAAACCCTCAACTAAATACCAGATTGGAAATTCTGAAAGTAAAAGGGAAGATTAATAAAATTGAATAAGAAAACTATTGAATAAATAATTAAAATTGAGTTGGTGTTATGAAAAAAAATCAACAAAATAAAGAAAAAAATTTGTTAATATTATTAGAAAAAGGAAAGAAGAAAATCACATTATTGGTCCAGGAAATGTAAAGGGTGAACTTTCCACCAATGAAGATGAGATTAGAGAAATAATTAGGAGTTATTTTGTTCAACTACATGTTAATAAATTTGATAATCTAAGTGAAGTGGAGGAATAACTACAATTATAAAGGTTGACTACATTAATAGATGATCAAATACATTACTTAAAATATTTCACTTTAGAAAAAGCAATAGAACAAGATATTAATCAACTCTCTAAGAAAAAATCTCCAGGGCCACATAGTTTACATCTCAGATCAATGGAGAAGGAAGGAATTTGTGGCCAAAGAAGAACTGGAGTTCATTATTGAAATTATGAAATTCAAATAAATAAATATAAAATTCATAATAAAAATGTTGATTATATTAATTTAAAAAAAAAGTTTTGGTAGGCATCTAGGTGGCACAGTGGATAGAACACCAGCCCTGAAGTCAGGAAAATCTGAGTTCAAATCTGGACTCAGACACTTAACACTTCCTAGCTGTGTGACCCTGGACAAGTCACTTAAACCCAGTTGCCTCAGCCAAAAAAAATTAAGTTTTTGTAGAAACAAAATTAATGCCGACAAGATTAGAAAGGAAGCATTAAACTGAGAAAACATTTCTGCATTCAAAGGTTTTGTAATGGTCTCATTTCTAAAATATGTAAAGAATTGACTTACATTTATAAGAATTCAAGGTATTCTTTAATTGATAACTGATTAAAGGATATGTAGAAACCATTTTCAGATGAAGAAACTGAAACCATTTCTACTCATAAGAAAAGGTGATATAAATCATTATTGAATCCAACAAATGCAAATTCAGAGAACTCTGAGGTACCATTGGCCACTTCTCAAATTGGCTAAGATTACAGGAAAAGATAATGATGAATGTTAGAGGTGATGTGGGAAAACTGGGACACTGATACATTGTTGGTGGAACTGTGAACTGATCCAACCATTCTGGAGAGCAAAACGTTATCAAAATGTGCAAACCTTTTGATCCAGCAGTGTTTCTACTAAGACTCAATCCTAAAAAGATCTTAATTGTTTTAAAGAGCGCACATTTGCCAAAACATCTGTGGCAGCCCTTCTTATAGTGGCAATAAACTGGAAACTGAGTGGATGCCCATCAATTGGGGACTGGCTAAATAAGTTATGGTATGTGAATGTTATGGAGTATTATTGTTCTATAAGAAATAATCAGCAGGACAATTTCAGAGTGGCCTGAAGAGAATTACATGAACTGATGCTAAGGAAAATAAAGAGAACCAGGAGATCGTTGTACATGGCAACAATAAGATTATATGATAATCAATTATGATGGATGTTGCTTTCAACAATGAGATTATTGGGGTCACTTTCAATGATCTTGTGATGAAGAGAGTCATCTACCTTCAGAGAGAGGCCTATAGGAACTGTGTAAATATCACAACTTAGAATTTTTACTTTTTGTTGTTTGCTTGTATTTTTCTTTCTCATTTTTTCCTTCTTGATCTGATTTTCCTGTGCAGCAAGATAATTATATAAACATATATACATATATTGGTTTTAACATATTTTAACATGTTTAATATATATTGGATTACTTGCCATCTAGGAGATGGAGGGGGGAAACAGGAGGCAAAATTGGAAAACAATGTTTTGCCTGGGTTAATGTTGAAAAAAAATATCCATGCTTATGTTTGAAAATTAAAAAAAAATTTAATAAAAATATTAAAAAGAAAAAAGAAAATTAAAAAAAAATTCTGTACACTAAGTAAAATCCTTGGAGTCTACCTGCCAAGGCAAACCCAAAAACTATACGGGCATTGGGCCCAAATTCCTCCTTTCTCCAAATATCTGATAGGTAAATTATTACTTGCTCTTCTAAGTTATTTATGGCATTATTCTTTATGTGCAAATTAGGTACCAATTTTGAACTTATTTTGGTATGCAGTGTAAGACATAAATCTATGTGGAGTTTCACATGACATATTTTCCAGTTTTCTCAGCAATTTTTGTCAAATAACGAATTATTTTTCCAGAAGTTGGAATTTTGAAGTAAATCTATTACTATAGCTCTTGATAATTGTGTTGTGTGTATCTAATCTATTCTCTGACCTACCACTATATTTCATTGTGTCCAATGAAGAACTAGAGCATATTATAAAATATAAAATGGAAAACTTAGATTAAAGTAAATTTTAAAAAATGCACAAATAAAACAAACAAAAGCAAGATTAAAAGGAAAGTATAAAGCTGAGAAAACATCTTCACATCCAGTGTTTGTGATAAAGATCTCATTTCTAAAATATATAAATACATCAAATTTATAAGAGAAATCATTCCCTTATTGATAAATAATCAAAGGATGTGAACAGAAAATTTTCAGATGATGAAATTAAAGCCATTTATATTTATATGAAAAAATACTCCAAATCACTATTGATTAGAGAAATACAAATTAAAACTACTCTGAGGTACTACCTCACATTTCTCAGATTAGCTAAAATAACAGGAATAGATAATGCTAACTTTTGGAAAGGATGTGAGAAAATGGGACACTAATGCATGGTTGATAGAATTGTGAAATGATCCAACCATTCTGGAGAGGAATTTGGTACTATACCCAAAGGACTATCAAACTTTGCATACATACCCCTTGACTCTGTAATGCCATTACTGGCTCTGTATTCCAAGGAAATCTTAAAGGAAGAAAAAGGACCCACATGTGTGAAAATGTTTGTAACAGCTCTTTTTGTGGTAGCAAAGAATTTCAAAAGGAATAGATGCCCATCAATTGGGTAATGGCTGAATAAGGTGTGGTATGTGAACACAATGTAATTCTATTGTTCTATAAAAATGACAAACATGTTAATTTTAGAAAGATCTGGCAAGATTTACGTGAACTGATGGTGAGGGAAACAAACAGAACCAGAATTCATTGTATACAACAAAACCAAGAATATGCAATGATCAACTATGAAAGCCAGTGGTTCAGTGATAGATGTCATATATAAAATGCTATCTGCACCAGAGAAAGAACTGAGGACACTGCATGTAAAAAACACATGCTATGTTCATGTCTTTTTTTTCTGTTCTTTTAATCTCTCCCATTTTTTCCCTTTGCTATTATTTTTCTTTCCCAACATGATACATAAAGTAAGGTAAAAAAAATTAATGTACTAACCAGGAAAATAAAAAGAAATTGCTGCAATATTTGGGAATCAAGAGAGCATTATTATTTTTTTTAAAGTTCAATAAAATTGGAGAGAACTGTTTCGGTAGAGTTAAGGTAAATTTGGAAGTCAAATTGCCAAGGGTATACTATGACTCAATAACAATCTATGATTTCCCATTTTTAATGAATAAATTCCAAATTTTTTATGTTAGCGTTTTATATTCCTTCTTAAGTGTCAAAATAATCTGAAAACTCTTCCAGTCACTGCTTTTTATACTATTTTCTTTCATTTTTTTCTAATACTTTAATTTACTAAATTACTCACCATTCACCAAAACAAATCTCTCTTTTACCCCCCATCATACCATTATTTGGCAGGGTCCTGCATTCTCTCCTACCATGTTTGCATCATAAAATAGTTTCCATTCTTCATTTACTAATTCAGAGTTCACAACCTTCATGAAACTTTTCTTGATGTCTAAAATTAAAGGAATATCGCATTCATTAAGGCTCTACTGTGACTCTTTCTCTTCTATGCACTTAACCTCTGTTTTGTAGCATTGTCTTGCCATGCATATTTGATTTTCCTGTAAGTTTTGTGAGGTCTAAATCAAATAAGATATATATATGTATGCATATATACATATATATATATACACAAAGTAATTTACCAATGATACATCTTATATACATTTTCACTGTTATTGGTAATATTTTTTTCTGCCCTCAGAATTAAACATATAAAATGAACACTGATCTGTGCTTTTTGTTTGTTTATTTTAAATTGATCATCCTCCTCTTTTTCTCTCTAAGATCAATAATGAAATAATCAAATGTTAAATTGTGAAATATATTTAATCAGTTTAGCCTTTCAAATACAGTAAGTTGATCACTTAGTAATAATTACCAAAAAAAAAAAAAACCTAGAAAAAATAAGGAACAAAGCCATTTACGTAATGCAATTGTTATGCCAAGGTTTCTCACTATAACCAGGGTCATCTCTAATAATTCTGACATATAGCTTTTCACTGAACTTAGTTGGCTCCATAAAAGAAAGTGAAGCTGATAACTTTGGATTACCCTCCCTCATTTAAATCCAATTCACTCGTATATCATGGCATCACTTCCCTGATATCCTTGGCCTCTTTGAGAATTAAAGACAAATTTTAAGAACAACTTTTGGAACATTCTGAAACCATGAGAACTAATTTATATTCCTTTAGAAATCACATTTTTTCAATGTTCAAACATATTACATTACAATGTCATGTCTAAAATCTTCATGTAATCTTTTAAAATTATTATTACTTTATTATAGCAGGGACAGTTAGGTGGCATAACGGATAATGCTATGTTTGAAGTTGGAAAATTCATTTTCCTAAATTCAGATCTGCCCTCAGAAACTTATTAGTTGTGTTTCCCTCAGAAAGTCATTTGATTCTATTTGCCTGTTTGCTTTTCTATAAAATGAGCTGAAGAAGGAAATGGCAAACCATTTCAGTAACTTTGCAAGAATACACCATGAACTATATGTCCCACTGGATCATGAAAATTTGGACACAACTAAATAACTAAACAATAGCAAGAAACTTTCAAAAAGGACCTTCTTTTCTCACTTGTCATTGACATTAATATTAAATATTTGGAAGAGAGAAATATTTTTGTGGTGCTTTTAATGGCTTTTGTTTTTAATACTTTGACTTCTTTTAGCCAAAGGTTTTAATTGAAGAAGAATTAACAAAGTATGCTTTCCACATTTAGTTCTGTTCAATTACTATGTTTGCCTGAAAAGAGACATAAAACATCAAGGTACTGCTTAGAGCTGGCCTTAGGCAAACAATAAATTAGGCAGTTTGTCGTTATAACTTACTCTTCATTTAAAACTATTGTCAGCCATCATTTAGCTAGTTTTCTCATGGTTCCCCCCACCTGCTCAGGGCTACTCAGTACAATTGGTTCCCTAGTGGGACCAATCTCAATGGGAATCCCTTCATGTAAATTTTAATTTTATATATTTATGAATGATTGCCATTTTTCTCAATAGCAGATTTATATATTCTAAAAATACAAAATTTAGAGAAAGAATGTTTTATTTTCCTCATTTTGCAACCATTAAATGCCTATTATATGCCAGGAATTATTAAGAATTTTAAAATTGAAACTTCCTCTTCACTTTATGGAATTTATGTTCTATTACAAGAGTTCTCAAATAGACAAATAGAGAGGCAGCCTGGTGTAAATTTGGGGTCATGGAAACCTGAAAACAAATTCTGTCTCAGATAGGAAGTTAATGTGTCAGTCATAGACTAGCTGTGTGACTATGAACACATCGTTTAATCTCTAAGAGACTCAGTTTCCTCATATGTAAAATCAGCAGGTGAAAGTAAACCTTTAAACTCCCTTTTTACTCTAAATCTTTTATCCCATGAATTTTCCCAAATATGTATATAAGAATTATAGTACAAATTTGTAATATTTTCCTAAATTAGTTTTAAAAATAATGTTTTACACTTCACTTCCAACCCCCCCCCAAATTCTAAACATATAATGAGCCTAATTGCTTACACTTGTATGTGATGGAGGAGGATGTGAAAATAGAAATTTTTAGTGGATTATAAGTTAAATATGAATGAATGGCATGATAAAACACCAAAAAGAAATAAATGTCTTCTTGAACTATTTAAGAGAAATGTTGTATATTAAATAAGGGATGTTAGATTCCTCTTGAATTCTGCCCAGGTTAGACAAATTAATCTTAGTTTCAATTTCCACATTTTAAGGTTAAAAAATACATATATATTGATAAGAATCTTAGAGAAAGTAAGCAAAGATATCCCCAATACATTTTTGTGAGTATTGATTGTAAGAATGGAGGGATGTATATTTTGATGAAGAGAGGACTAGAGAGAATATATATTTTCTCTCTTCAAGTATTTGAAGGATTAGAATGTGGAAGAAACATTTGCCTACCATGTTTATTTTCAGATGAATGAACTAGGCACAAGGAATAGAAGATGCAGAGAAGCATTTATACTTCAAGATTTTCCCAGCAATTAGAGCTAGCCACAAGGTGAATGTCATGCCAGTGGTATTACATTTCCCATCATTAGCTATCTTCATGTGAGGCTGAATTTCCACTTGTTAGAAATTCTTGTAGAAAGGATCCTTATATAGGTGGAGATTGGATAACATGACATTTGAGGGTCTGCTGGTTCTGATTTTGTGCTTCTGTTGCTTCCAAATTTTATTAGTGTTGCTACTCTTTGTTCAATTTCTCAGGCCAAAACTAAAAAAAAATATTTTGATATCTCCCTTAATCTCATATTAATGTGAAATACATGTAGTGTTGGCCGTTTTTTTTTTTCCTCAAGCTCTCTTATATCTATTCCTTCCTTTGAATTTTTATTGCTACCTTCCCTTTATCCCTTGACTTTTCCATTACTAAAAGATCTTTCAAATTAGTCTTCCTGTTCTATATCTCTCTTGATTTTCATCTACCCTATATACCACTGAAATATTCATTTTCCAAACACCACTTTATAATGTAAATCACAACTTCAGTGTCTCTTCCTTTTCTCTTAGAATTAAAAATAAAAAAGTAAGGCAAATTGTAAGTAAATGTTTAGGAAATACTTAGAAATTGATTGCACAAGTGTTATGTTTAACAAGAGTTATGGAGCATTGCAGTAGACGTAACAGGACAGAATAAACAGAAGTTACTTAGCCCTCAGGAGTTTCCAATCCCATCCAGCATATAAATTGTATTTATAGGAAATCAAGACTCATACATATTTGCATAGCCATTAAAGCCTGGCTAGTGAATATGAATTAATTACTTATTGAGGGTCTTGCTCTTTAACCCACCCAGAATAAGATATACAGATTAAAATAAATCAGAATCTCTTCATTTAAAATATAATCTCCTTGGGGAAAGAAAGGATATTGCAAATTCATGGATAATTACAAGACAAATAAACAAACAAGACACAAAACAAAAATATGCACAAAAATGATACAAAATATTTGTGGAAAGGAAAATCATTACCAACTGGGAGGATCTGGGAAGCTTCTCAAGAAGAGGTGGCATTTAACTTGAGAAGTAGAGATGGATGAATGAATAGTGATAATTAAAGGAAGGGGAAGCAGGATTTAGAAATCAATTTGTCAGCTGAGATCTGAGAAAGTTCTGCAATCTCCTATAAAATATGGAAATGTGGTTAAGGTCTTGATAAGAGAAGACAAGCTTGAACTACATGGTGGAGGAGAATGAAATGGAGGTTCAATAGCGGTAGAGATTAAGAATTTTCCAGCAATGAGAGTTCAACTGAAGTGATGTAATAAAAATCCATAGTGGGTAAAAACAGGGTTATTTTGTGGCTTTTTCCAGGGATGATAAGCAGGATGGAAATGGTAAAAATTCCGAGATACAAGCACTTCTAGGGAAATGACTTATCATCAATTTACAAGCTTGATATTGAAAACTAATATAAAGGCAAATGAGGCCAACATGACAAAAATGTAATGGATTAATAGGCAGGTTTCAAGGGCCAGAAACTTTAGCAGAGAATAAGAATTAAGGATAAATTCATACAATATTTCAACAATTTAAGGAACTATGATTTTACATATGTGTGCATGTTGGTGATATGATAATAAAAGTACCAAAAGTAATGACATGAAGTAGAAATATGAAATACATTTTGGAGAGTATAATTGTAAAAGAATATTTATAAAAATGTAAAAGAGATTTGATTCATGACATGAAACAGACATGGCAGAGGCACCTGTTATAGCTAACAGACATTTGCTATTTTATTACATGAATAGCAAAATATAGATCAAGACTAAGGGAGGCTCTGAAGGGGAAAATGAGGTACAGTCTTCCCTCACTTAAATCCAATTCATTTGCATGACATAGCATCACTTCCCTCATGTCATGGTCTTCAAAAATAAGGACAAACAACAACAACATAAATAGCACATAGGCTCAAATATATTTGATTAAGCAAGCCAGAGTCACATAAAAGGAGCAATTTAATTTTTGGGGGGAGCGGACTTTTCAAGTCTCAGGCAAGTGGGAGGAATGGGGGACCAAATGAACTCAGAGTTCATACACACACAAAATAACCCCACAAATATATACACACACATGTATAGACAGAGAGACAAGACACAGACACACACACACACACAGTGAGAGAGAAAGAGACAGAGACAGAGACAGAGCAAGAAAGAGACTTAGAGACAGAGAGAGACACACATAGAGAGACAGATAGAAGAGACAGAAAGAAAAAAGAGGCAGAGGCAGACACAGAGACAGAGGGACGAGACAGACAGACAGAAAGAAGATACAGACAAAAACAGAGAGAAGAGAGAGACAGAGAGAGATGGAATCAAATAGGACACTTCAATATTCATTGTTTATTTTCATCTTCCATAGTCCAGCAATGTAGTGAAGAACTGGCTCAAGTTACTGAAAAATCAGCCAAAAATCAATAAACAATAACTGAGTGATCTTAATTATAGAATTTATTATATTCATTCATATTATGATTTAACAACACATTGATAATCATTAGAGTACATGTAAGTAAATAAGAATAAGAAGTTCCAATGAGTTAATTTTATTGGTAAAGGAATTGAGGTCCAGAAGAGTTAAATGATTTGCCCAAGTTTCTACATTTTATAAATAACACAGCAGGGATATGAACTGAAATCTTCCGATTCTAAATCTTTTTTTCATTCAGCAATATCAGAGCTATGATTTATTTTCCAGAGGTGGTAATGACTAGATCTCTGTCCTTGTGAAAAATCTAGTCAAATGAAAAGCAATTGTAAATGTAGATAAAACAACTTTGGGGAATATATTTTCCTTGTGTGGACATATTTTGCTATTTTCTCTATTCAATTATTTTACTACTTTAAAAAATGACAAGAGTATATATTTCCTCATTTTTTTTTCAAACAATCCTGACAATTACATTGGAGCAATGGCAGGTACTTGATTTTCACATATTTATGTGATTGCTTGGGTAGATAATAAGGATTATTTCCATTTGTCTGTAATTCTGGGGAAGGAAGGTGATTTAAATAAAACATTAAAACTTATTTGCCATGACTTACACTAAATGTTTTATTTGCATTATTTCATTGTTTGTTTTGCTTTCTGTGGTTACTCTGTGAATTAAATGACTCTGTCAAAGCTGTCAAGTAGTGCTATGAGATATGTTTAGCAAGCTCATAAGGGAGATAATTCATAACTCAATTGAACCAATGGGGCACATGAGTTATATCCTTAAATGATCCTCAGTAGAGGGATAAAGATGATCTGTAACATTGCCAAAAGCTTTTAATCAGGTTATTTATGGTAACGGTTGTAATGTACAATGGAATATAGTGGTAGAAGAGAGCTTTCTAAATGCCCTATTATTTTTTTTACCATTTTTACTTATCTTTCATGTATAGTAATTCTTTTATTTCCTAAGTATTAATCTTTGGAATGATTTTGAAAGGTTTTGATAAGTATTCAGAAAAGCATTTAGTTGGCAATTAGAATGCCACTTTTTAAACTAAATCTCCCTAGGGCAAAGGTTCTTAAATTTTTTCATGATTTGGTTCATTATTATCTGATAAAGTGTCTGCATCCCATCTTGCAATAATATATTAAAATGCATAAAATAAAACAGATTTCAAGGAAAAGTATATTGAAATGCAGTGGTATATATGCATCTACATTTGTATGTATATATATATAAACATACATACACAAACATAAATATATATAACTTTATAAATTAATCTGACAATAAGCATTGTATTAAGCACTGTACAAAGATTTCAGCTTTGCAACATTTTCTGAATATTCCTCATCTATTCTTTGCTGCCATTTATGTCTCTCTCTCTCCCCTTCTCTCTCATATGCATATACTTACAAATATATTACATAGTTATTTACCATTTTTCTAATAGCAGTACGTGTAACATTTACTGAATATATAATTTATTGAGAATCATAAAAATAAAAAAACAATTCATTTTCCTTTGTCTTCTCTCTTATCTCCAGTCATGACAAGAAAATATTCTCTTCAGCTTCTTTCAAATCATTACTCTCATGTCCCATTCATTAAAATATTTTAATGTTTCTTCACAAAATAATTTACATTAGTCAATGAATAAATATTAAGTGCCTACTATGTGCCAAGCACTATGCTAAATGCTGGAGACAAAAAATGAGGCAAAACATAGTCTTTGCCTTCAAAGATATTCAAATATATGCAAATTAAAATATATACAAGATAAATAAGAAATAACAGAAAAAACTAAGTGGCATTAAGAAGGTTGGGAAACATTTTCAGTAAAAGAAGAAATGCTAGTTGGAACTTTAAAAAAACCAAGGAAGTCATTAGACAGAAGTAAAGATGAAATGTATTCCTGTTCTTTGGGACAGAGGACAGCCAGAGAAAATGTCTGGAATTTAGAGATGGAATGTGTTGTTTGTGGAACAGCCAGGGAGAGAAAAAAAAGGCATAAAATTTCAGAACAGGTAGGAGGGGCTAGGTTATTAAAGGATTTGAATATCAAACTAAGGGTTTTGAATTTGATCCTGGAAGCAATAAGGAGCCTCTGAGTTTATTCAATGGAAGGGTAATATAAGTTCACTTCTAGTTTAGGAAAAATCAGTTTAATAAAAGAATGTAAAATGTACTGGAGTTGGGAGAGGGAAGAGGCAAGTAAATGTTCCAGCAACCTATTGCAATATTTCAGGATTCAGGTAACAGGGACTGACTGTACGTGCATGGTGGAAGTATGAACGGAAAGATAGAGACATTTAAGTAGACATATTGCAGAGGAAACATTTAAATTTCTAACAAGGAAAAGACTTCTCACCTCCCCCCACCCATGCCATTCTTAAGCCTCTCATAGATCAATGTTCAACACATACACACACACATACACACACACACAGACACACACACACACACACACACACACACTCTAAGGGAGAAGCACTTCACAGAATGATAGTTTAAACTCTAATATGCAACTTTTTGCCATTTAAAAATGGTAAATTTCTGTAGTCTTTTAAATAAAAGCTTTTGAAATGGGGGTTATACAACTAAATAGAATAAGAAAATCTTCTAAGTTGAATTCTATTCTGTACTATCTTTACTAGTAATTCCATTTAATTTCATTTACATGAAGAATATGTGCAGCTTGATTTAAGCATATTACTTGGAAATATTTTTATCATCTCAAAATGTTAAGACTGCTTATGCTTTCTCAGAAAAATACCACTTAATATTCTTTTCACCAACCACAAGGTGACTTGTGTCAATACCAAAGTGGCTTGAATATATTGGAGGAGTTGTGTGACCACTGCTGAAAGTGGATTGTATCTATTCATTTCTAGTGTAGATTAAAAACCATGGCTTATTTTGTCTTTGTGCTCCTGATAATGTGTATGTATAAATGCAACTGAAGAAAAGAAAAAACAAAAGCCATACATTGATAGATTAACACTAACCCTGATAAAAATTCCATAGATTAAGTAACTCTGGATCTTTGACCCTCAGTGCTCTGCTTCAAAAACAAACTAATCAACACAGATACTTTTATTTGATGTTCTAAGTTTATATCAGTATCCAAGGAATTGGGAATTTCATAGAACAAAGTCTTCCTGCTCTTGTAAAGAACAGTTTAAATTCAAAGAGGGAAAAAAGATACTTAGGTAAAGATAAAATAAGATTGTGCATTTCATGACTTTTCTTTCCTCTGTATAAGTATGAGATTATTTATCCTTCCTTCCTTCCTTCCTTCCTTCCTTCCTTCCTTCCTTCCTTCCTTCCTTCCTTCCTTCCTTCCTTCTTTCCTTCCTTCCTTCTTTTTCCTTCTTCCTTCCTTCCTTCCTTCCTTCCCTTCCTTCCTTCCTTCCTTCCTTCCTTCCTTCCTTCCTTCCTTCCTTCCTTCCTTCCTTCCTTCCTTCCTTCCTTCCTTCCTTCTTTTTCCTCCTTACTTCCTTTCTTTTTGCTTATTTATCTTCTTTATCTATCTATCTATCTATCTATCTATCTATCTATCTATCTATCTATTTTTGCACCTTCCTCCCCACCCCTTCCACCTCACAAGATACAAGACAAAGCATATTGGAATACAGAAGAATATATTAACCTTGGGGTCAGAAAAAACCTAGGTTCAAATCCTGCTTGATTCTGAGGTTTAGAAATCGTTTGATATTGGAAAATGACTTCACCTTGAAGAACCTCACCTGTAAAATAGGAAGAATGGAACCTCTAATATCTTACAAAATTAATTATTTACCGTAGGCAATTTTTGTAAAGGTATTTGCAATGCCTCCCTAACATGATAAAGCACAATAAACAAATTCAATTCAATAAACTTTTTTTTTTTTTTTTTTTTTTTTTTGCTGAGGCAATTGGGGTTAAGTGACTTGCCCAGGGTCACACAGCTAAGAAGTGCTAAGTGTCTGAAATCAGATTTTGAACTCAGATTCTCCTGATTTCAGGGCTGGTGCTCTATCCACTGTGCCACCCAATGGCCCCTTCAATAAACTTTTATAGAATATGCTATGTGCCAAGCACTCTGCTAAATGTTGGAAATACATATAAGAAAATTATAAACTTTATTCTTAAGATTATAATAAAAACAGAAATGAAGGGTATAGGAAGCATTTCACAAAAAAAACAAAAACAAAAACAAAAAAAACAAAAAACACTGGAAAGACAAGGATAGTATTTTCCATAAAGCTGAAACCAGAAAAAGGTGCACTTGGAAAGTAGAGTTAGGTATAAGTTCAAATGCTATCTATTGCAAAAGTAAATGGTGATTGTTGTTCAATTATTTTTAATTGGATTCAATTCTTTTTGACTGTTATTTGTGGTTTTCCTGACAAAAATACTAAAATTATTTGCATTGTATTTTCTAGATTATTATACAAATGAAGAAATTAAGGCTGATGAGATTTAGTGACCTGCCCAGGGTCACAGACCTAATTAGTTTTCTGATGCTAGATTTAAATTTAGGAAGATAAGTCTTGCTGACTTCAGGCCCAATATTCTATTCATTGTACCACCAAAGACTAGCAAAGACCAATTTAGTGGGCTTTCTTCTAGTCTACCAATCAGAAGGGAGAGGATTCTGAGTGAGGTGGGAACATGCTGAATATTCAAAAGTAAGTTAGCATCACAGCAATAAGATCAAATTAACTAAGAAGAAACATCTTGTTCATCAGGGTTGAAAATAATAATGGTACAGAAAATATATAATCTTCAGAGAAATACACATATATGTACATAAATTGCATATGTATTTATCATTTTATTATTCATATGTATGGTTATATATCAAACATGCATGGTTTTGTATCAAACATACATATAAATTTATATATGTATGCATTCACACATATGTATGTAGAGATGCATGTGAGTGTACACACAAATAAACATGCATCATATAGATATATAAAATGTATGTGTGCATATATGTCTCGATTAACATGTGCATGCATGTCTACTTTAACACACATATTTATATGTGTGCATATGAATTGATATGACTTGTGAAAGTTAATAGCTTTTTTGTAACCATAGGCAAGACACAATCTCTCTGAGACTGAGTTTTCTCATTTGTTTTTTTTTTTTAAGAAAAAATAATAAAATCTAGGTACTGAAAAATGAAAATATTTGTCCAGTGTCAGAAGACTAGTAGATACTAGAAGGACTTAATTAGAAGGAAAATTTTCCATCTATTCAACTGCTTCTCACACTACACAGAGTGTGAGAAGAAATACATACATGTTCTCACACAGAAAAATATATAATCAGTGTCCTCTACATTTGGTGCCTCAGATATGTAATTGAAATTTAGTTTCTTTAGTACTTTAAAATGTACAGAGCACTTTATTCACACAAATTTATTTTGACCTTACATACATCTTTTAAGATGTTCTAGGTTGGGGCAGCTAGATGATGAAGTAGATAGAGGGCTGGTCCTGAAGTCAAAGACTTCTTAATTGTGTGACCCTTGGAAAGTCATTTAACCCCTATTGTCTCAA
Source organism: Myrmecobius fasciatus (assembly GCA_023553655.1). Taxonomy (NCBI): domain Eukaryota; kingdom Metazoa; phylum Chordata; class Mammalia; order Dasyuromorphia; family Myrmecobiidae; genus Myrmecobius; species Myrmecobius fasciatus. Next base: position 21,507 of record JAJPUD010012260.1, read on the forward strand.
GAAGAAAAAAAAAAGATATTATAGGTTTTATTGTACTTCATTTGCAGGCAAGAAAACTAAAAGAGAGACCTTTTTTATGTTCCAGGACTAATAAGCCTAAAAGACTTCCTTTGAATTCAGATCATCCTGACTCTGTGTCCTATGATCTATCAAATATACCATCTTGCCTGTCATACATAGAAAATTCTTAATGAATTATGTTTTTCTTTGATGGTATGAATTAACTTTATATTGTAATGGGCTTAATCTGTAGATATAAATGTAGAACACTCTGTACATCATATAATCAAGCAAATGTGCAGGTATATAAATACATTGTTTTCACTGGTTTCAACTTTAAATTAACATTTATTATGAAATAATTAAGCTGAAGACAAGTTATTTCTATTTTTGTCAGAAGCTCAAATGGCCAAGTTAGTTTCATTTAATGAGAAAGATCTCCTATTTCTTGCTAGTAGGAAACTACAGTTAGAAGGAACTAAATATTATCTGATGCAATATTTTGTTTTACAAATGAGGTTTACAGAGAGGTCAAGCATTTGTCCAAAAATACATAGGTAATAAAATAATAATGTTTTTGTAGTACTTTGCAAAACATTATCCTTATTAGTCTGGCAAAGTTGGTAGTACAAAGAATAACCCCTTTTTACAAATTTAAGGACTGAGGCTCAGAAAGTATAAATCAAATAAATATCTATTCACAAAACAAAAGCTTTACTGCAGATTTTCATTAATATCCAGTCAGCATTCTTATAAAACAACAATGTTGTTTGTTAAAGAACTTTTTTTCATATATTTTTGTCACCATTATTCCTCTCTCCATATTATAAAAATTGTCTATTCAATACTGACCCCTAAAAAAATGTCATTTGGCATGCTTCATTTTGTAAATGGAATGTATTTTATGGCCTATGTATGGAACCTAATTAGCTTGCTCAGCTGATGCAAATTCCTCATGTAGAGAGTCTAAGAAGCCCATTCCTAGGAAATAAGTCCTTGTACCTTGGAAAGAATTAAGGAATATGCAGGGACTAGTTCTGATTCACGTCCCACCTGTTGAATGGAAGACATTTTGATTGAGGCATTCAGAAGGCATTAGCAGACTTTTTCCATCTGTCAATTTCTACAACTTTTCGACTTCTCTGAAGTATAAGTTTTTCAGTCAATGGTGTCTATTGAGAAAGTATGTAATAAAAAGAGATTTATGAAGTGTTCTAATAGATGATATCACTGAGATTTTTGACTTCAGTTCTGTATCTCAGGTTTTCTTTCCTATGTAAATAGAGTAAAGTCTTTGATTTTGCAACTTTAAAAATTACTGGAGGGAACTTTATTAACCTAGCATTTCAGAATTTGGATTTTAAAAGTCAGCCTATCATCAATGATGAAGTCCTGGATAACCAGGTGGAGTTGACAGAAAAAGCCTGAAGTATTGATAAGATTATATTACTCTCAGAGGAAAACAGGGAACAGTTTTGATGGGGATCTGCTCAGTCTTACAGTGCCATGGATATCTTGGGAAATCTTTCCTTACTGTATACAATCAGAAAACCAAGCTATAATGTCAAACCTCTGAAGTTAAATTTCCGCTATAAATCTGTCCATGGACTATGCCATCTTTACTGAATTCTTTTTAGAGTCAGCCCATCATGGTGTTCATACCTCATGGTGCCTTTCTGTTCACTCCCTTAATTTTGCCTCATGGGGTATTTCTTCTTATCTCCACCCCCATGCCTCAAAGTGTCTTTCTCCCTTTTGTACCTAACTTTTTAGGGTGCTAAATTCCTTTTAAATTTAGCCTGCCAATTAATGGCATAATTCCCTTTCCTTGTCAACCCCTTTTGGGGTTAGTCTGCTAAAATTCTCTATGGATTTAGCTCACTATTAATGGCATACTCCTACCTTATGGTACATTCTCCTTTTTTCTGGTTAATTATAAGTTTCTCTAGGAATCTTTCTTTTCCATTCTTAATTGTTAAGAAGTCCTTTCCTTAACCATAATCTTTTTAATATTCTCTCAATGCTTTTTCATATTTACCAGTCCTAGTGTCTATTTTACTTCTTCATTTTATCTTAAACCTTTTGTCATAAATAAAAGTAACTTCTGGCAAAGAGAACACAATTGTGAGAGTTCTTCAAATGTACTTTGCACCTCATTCTTAAAGTAGGAATTGATATTCTAAACCCCATTATTTGGTGCCCAATCTTATCATCAATGTCCCAATAAGCCAGGAATGGCCTTAGGACTTCAGCCCAGCAATACCTGAGACAAAGACTCATCCAGCAATAAAACTGCCTTTAGCCAGGAAGTTAATAGAAGGAATAAGGCAAAGGTTTGAAATTCTTTTCCCTCTTGCCCACAGAGAACAAGGTAGTATGGCAAAGAATACATATCCAAGGGATTAATGTGAGTATTTGTTTTTGCAATATTTTAAAAGTAAATATTGTTTTGCTTTTAAACTAATATATATTACATGTTTAAATAGAGCTGGGGTGTTTTATATTGTCCACCTGGGGTGTTTTATATTGTCCCCTAACAAAAGAAGGAAAACATATTTTGAGGGCTTCCAGCAATACAGAAAGAGCCTACTATGATACCTCATGATAAACTACAATTGTAAGGGAATCTGGGAGAGTGAGCTAAAGAATGCATGACATTATGAGACATAGAGATTATTTTAATTTTATATGGTGAACACATTAAATGATAGCACTAATGCTGGTGATCAAATAGTAAAGATTCTTCTTTTTTCAATATTTCAATTGAATAAAGTAGAATTTTTCTTTCCATACTTAACACTTTCTGAATTCTTTTTTGCCTTAATTAGTCAGAGACTGGCACTATCTAGCCATCAAAACATTGATATCACACATGTGTAAAAAGAATGATAAAAACACAGCCTGCTCTTTGACTGGGTGAGAAGAATTCAACATAATCCAGATCTCTTTGAAAATTCTCAAGAACTGTTTAAATTACTTTGTAAATTGCTCTCCATGTATATTGAAAGAACACAATAAGTAGTGCTCTGTTTTGAAAAGGTTCAACTTACATTCAATTCCCATTATGCTGGATTTAAATTAGTTGAATGCTTACCATTGGAAAGATTTCTGTTGAGTGTTAATTAGCAGTGAGGTGGTTTCTGATTGCTTTGCAAACCCTTCTGAAGTGTATGTTTGTGTTTGTTTTTTGCATTAAAACCTACTGTGAGAACTAGATCACTAAAACAATCTATCCCCCATTTACTTAGATTACATGATATTTTTTATTTTGCTTTGGGTTAGTTGTAATTGCAAAAGTATTTCAGTTTAAAAATTCATGTGGTTCATAGGTTATTGAGAGGTACCATCATTTAATGGAGAAATGTTGGGCCTTTGAATCAAGGAGAACTATATTTAAAATATTTTTTCAGAGTTGTAATAATTGGAGAACAAGATCCCCCCCCCAAATGTGTAATTTCTGAATGACCAGACAGTTAAAGTGCCTATAGTTTTTTTGTTAAAATAAGAAAGTAGAAATGACTGAAGTCTGGTAGTGGAGCAGGGTGAAACTTTCTCATTGGATTTGAGTTGACCAAAAAAGTTGTGATTAGAGATCTTCAGGATCGATATAGTTCTTTAAGGCACAAGATGGACCTAGACCAGAGCTAGGATAGGGAGACTGAGGGGCAAATATATGTAAGTAGGGAAAAAAAAACTCTAAGTAAGCAAATCTGAGTTTTGGTAATATTGACCCTTTGGAATTTTCCTTTCAATATGTCTTGTTGCCTAGCAAAGGAGTTTAGAATCAGTGAAAGACTGGAAATTCAAAATTCCATCTTCCCTCAAAAGCACATTATAATCAATCTGGAGAGATTGGGGATATTTCAAGCTGGAAGGAAAAATGGTAATGACCAAAACCTCACTACTGGAGAAGTTTCTTCCTGTGTATACTTTTGCCAACTTAACCTCAAAGGCCTTTTCTGTATCTCTTAAAATACTGACTTCCCTGTGTCAATATGATCCTGTGGTTTAAGGAATAGGCAGAAAAATCAATGCTGATAAAGGCAATCTATCGTGTGAGAAGAGGGTATAGTGATCATGACCTAAGGCCAATAAAAAAGCAAGACTTTTTTTGAAGGAGAGGGAATGCTTTCCCAGACCTACCAGTTTTCTCTCCTTTTTTTTTTTTTTTTTAGATTAACTCAGATTGAGGGTAATAGAGAATGGAAATAGGGAGAGCAAATTAGTTGAAAATAATAACCCTTGAGTTTTTCACATAGAGGGAATTTGCAAACAACTAGTGCTTAACTTATTTTAAAAAGATATAACTGCCTTTCAGCTCTTATTATAGTGCATTTAGCTGAAAATGCCCTTCTCAATCCCAATGCCATACTTGGGCTTTTCCTTTTCCTTTTTATTCTCATAATTTTAGTAAAATGTGTGCAGGGTGAGTATATGTGCAGATGAGGTTGAGGAGAAAGAACCAGAGATTAAATAAAAATATCTAGAGCCATGCATCCTTATTCGATTGCTTGTCCTAAATCATGAGACAGGAATGGAAAGTCCAATTCTTCCATGCTCTTGATCCCAAAAAGAAAGCCAATTGTTTTCACCATTGTTGTCATCCCCTATTCCAACCATATACCTATCTCATTTTTTCTAGTACTTACTGCTTGAATAAAAAGGTGATAAGTATTCTGATGTTCCTTGCTGTTTTGTTGTCATTACTGTTCTATTAATAATAGGAATTTATAGGATCATAAATTTGAAGATTGAGAGATCCTTCACAGTCATTTAGTCTGACTTTCTTATTTAAAAGATGGAGGGGGGAGGAAATGGGTTCCTGAAAGATTAAACCAAAATATCACTACAGTACAAGGCAAAAACAAACAAACAAACAAACAAACAAAAACAAACAAAAAAAAAAAATTTGTTTACAAAAAAAGAAAATCAAAACATTTTAAAAGCAAGGAAAAATAATCAAAAATAGAATGGGGGTTTTATTGTTGATACTGAGTCCCAATGTAATATCATCTTTGAATGAAATTATCAATTATAGGAGGGCGGAGCCAAGATGGCGAACTGCAGAAAGCTTTCTCTGTGAACTCCTTTGGGACCTTCCCTCAAACCCAGACAAAGTGAGCCTTCGAACTGGTTTGTGAGTGAAGGCTCCACCAAACATTTGGACTACAACGCACTTCTATCAAAAATCTACCTGGAAAGAACTCCGGAGAAGGTTAGCCTCAGGGGAAATTGGCTGCTGGTCGCGATCAGACTCCAGCCGAGGCGGAAGTCAGGGCTGCCATAGAGGGCCGGATTTAAGGCACCCAGGAAGCCCCTGGGAGACGCCTGGGCCTCTTTGCTCTGCTTGCAGGCAGGTGCTTTGACAGATCTGCCTTTGGTAAAGGGTGGATCGAGAGAAACTGAAAACGTGGTCGAGCCCCACCAGCCTCAGACCGGAAGTCAACTTGGCAAACTGCGCCAGGGCAAATACAAATCGTTGCAGTTTTCTCTGTTTTTGACCAATATCCCAACTTTAAACCATGAGCAAGAAGCAGAAGAGAGCTCTCACCATAGAAAGCTTTTACGCAGAAAACATAGAACAGTCCCCAGATCCTGACATTATGAAAAAAATCCCAGATGAAGCCACAAAGGCAGACTTAAGTTGGTCTCCCTTTCAGAAGGCTTACCTGGATGATTGCATTAAGAATCTCAAAAGAGAGCTAGAAGAAGAATGGGGAAATAAATTGAGATCAGGGCAACAGA
>JAJPUD010012260.1:32251-50256 GCA_023553655.1 Myrmecobius fasciatus
ACCTCTCAGACCTTTGGAGATGGAATAAATTTATGTCCAAAGAAGAACTGGAGCTCTTGATTGAAAACCAGATAGATAACTTTGACTATATCAAGTTGAAGAGTTTTTGTACAGACAAAATCGGTGCAGACAAGATTAGGAGAGAAGTAATAAACTGGGAAATCATCTTTGCATTCGGGGGTTCTGATGGAGGTCTCATCTCTAAAATATATAGAGAATTGTCTCATATTTGGAAAAATTCAAGCCATTCTCCAATCGATGAATGGTCAAAGGATATGAACAGACGATTTTCAGAGGATGAAATTAAAACTATTTATAGTCATGTGAAGAGGTGCTCCAGGTCGCTGTTGATCAGAGAAATGCAGATCGGGACGGCACTGAGGTGCCACTTCACACCTGTCGGATTGGCTAAAATGACAGGAGGAGTTAATGATGAGTGTTGGAGGGGTTGTGGGAGGGCTGGGGCACTGATGCATTGTTGGTGGAGCTGTGAACGGATACAGCCATTCTGGAGAACAATTTGGAGCTATGCTCAAGGGGTTATCAAACTGTGCATGCCCTTTGACCCAGCGGCGTTTCTGTTGGGCTTGTATCCCAGGGAAATCATAAAGGAAGGAAGGGGCCCCGCGTGTGCAGGAATGTTTGTGGCAGCCCTTGTTGTAGTGGCTGGAAACTGGAAATTGAGTAGATGCCCTTCAATTGGAGAATGCCTGAATGGGTTATGGTATATGAATGCTATGGAGTGTTGTTCTGTGAGAGATGACCAGCGGGATGATTTCGGAGAGACCTGGAGAGACTTGCATGGGCTGATGCTGAGTGGGGTGAGCGGAACCAGGAGATCATTGTACACGGCAACAACAGTACTATATGACAATTAATTCTGATGGACATGGCTCTCTTCAGCAATGATATGTTTCAAACCACCTCCAGTTGTTCACTGAAGAGGGCCGTGTACACCCAGGGAGAGGGATGCGAAATGTGGACCACAACATAACATTCTCATACTCCTTGATTGATGTTTGTTTGCATTGTGTTTCCTTTATCTGATATATCATTTGTGTAGATAAGATTTTTCTTGCACAACAATGATAAGTTTGGAAATATGTATACATATATTCGATTTGCCAATATTTTAACATAATTAACATGTAGTGGATATCCTGCCATCTAGGGGAGGGGTGGGGACGTTGGGGGGAAAAATTTCTAACGAAAAGCTATGTAAGTGTTATTGTTGAAGAATTACCCACACATATGTTATGCAAATAAAATAAAATAAAATAAAAAACAAAACAAGTACAAAATCCTAAGAAAAAAATTATCAATTATATTTCCACATAAAGCATATAGAATTCATTCACATTAAGAAAGACAAGCTTGTTTGACTATCCTTTTCCTTTCCCTTTTTCCATCACTATCCTCCTCCACAAAGTACAAAATCAAAAAGAAACAAAATATCCCACATATATTTGCACTTTCATTTAGATGGTTAGGTATTATCTGGGGGCATTGAAAGAACTAGTTTTAAAAAGAGTGATTTTTTATTGACATTGAAGGCATAATAAATTCACTTAGCTAATACTTGTTATTTATGTAAATATTAAAATTATTCTCTTAGCTTCTGTCATGTACTAGATGCTTAGGATAACATTCTTAACAAATAAAGGCAACTAAGACTTTGCTTAAGGGCACTCACAAGAACTTATCACAAGCAATGTTTTTGAAGCTAATAACAACTGTCCTTAGCTTTAAAAAAAATAATTTAGTTAAACTTAGTTTAGTTAAATTGGTAAAAATTTATAATTAAAATGGAAAGTTTAAAGATGTTTATTGTTAATAGTACTTATTACTAAACTTCTGTAGTATTCACTTCCTCCTTCCATTCAAATGAATTAATCTTAATTGTTTCTTGCATAAGCTCCTTGTCTATTATGTTTTTCAAATGGGGGCTTGCATTAGAAAATGCATACTTCACACACTCATATGGAATGATATAGAATGGTCTTTTTCTTTTCTTTTTAAACTGAGAATAGCACAAAATCTGAAAATCATGACAAATATAACGAAGAAATACAATTATATAATTCTGTGCTGGTTCAATGTTAAATTTAGAGTGCTTTACAAAATTTAAGTATGTGAATGAAAGCTTTATGTTTCGTTCCAATTCCTAGATACATATAAGAACCCAAATATTTTACACAGTGTAAGATATTCTGCATGTTATAAATAACAAAGGCCATTGCCCACCATCTAGACATCTAGTCTATCTAGAAATATCTAGTATGGCTTATCAGGACAAAGTGACACAGATTAAAGTTTGAATCAAGGTTATTGTCAAGGAGTAAGGTTCAGATTATAAAATATAAGTAAGAATTTTAGGTAGGAATTATAACTAGAGGATGTTTAATTTTTCAAAGCAAAAGAAAAAGTGTGGGAGACTTTTAAAAAAACTGAACTAAGAAATGTCCGTAGATTAAGAATAAAAACAGAACTCATTAAAAGAAGAAAAAAAGATCAATGAGTGACATAAGTATAACTTCTAGATGTCCACTTTTGTTGGAAAGTTAAATCTCTAAACCTCAAATGATAATGTGTTGTCAAGGTTTTGATAATAATACAGAAAAAAGTCCGACAATTTTAAATGAAAATTGGGCAAAGCCTGGAATGCCTGATATGCAATTTGTCAAAACACTATGTCAGCCAAAATGTTATGATATTCTCTTTAGCTTTCCTGGCAAGTACTTCTCTACATTGACTTCTAAAAAGATACCAAATATAAAAACAGAAACAAAACAACAATAACAATGAAGCCCAGAAAATACTGGAATCCTTTCTGAAATTTTCAAGACATGTAGAAATAAAATGTGTAAGCCACCCATGACTTCAAAGATTTACACATTGCATGAGGAGCCAGATTCTTCAGAGAAACAACATGCTTCTGAAACATACAAAGACATACACATCTACATACCCATCTACCTCCACTCCCACAAGTATGTGGTCCTGAAAATCTTGACAACTGTTTGCCATTGTGGATCTACAAACTTGAAATAATACGTTTTCATAACTGAAAAAAAACTCTTAAGACAAAATCTTCAGATAGTGAACATATAACTGCCATTTAGCAATTTTAAGAAAAAGTATAAATTCAGCATATTCTGTGAAAAATTACTCAGACTGTGGTCGCTGCTTCTAAGATTCAAGGGTATCTTTAAAGTACTAGTCACTCATTACCTATAATTAGCTTACAGCACAGATATTTATTTAATATTATATAGCAAAAATAGTAGTTACAAAATACCCACTCCCAAACTTGGAGTCTCATAAATATACATTGCATTATTAGGAAAAATAAATAAAATTTTAGAGTAATAATGATTTTGAGGCACAGACTTAGAAAATATATGTCTTCAAAGAACTCAGCCTCTGGTCCTACAGTACCCCAATATCCTTTCTCTTCTGATATAATACTTATATAGGTTTCACCACTACTACATACACTGTCTTTTCCCCTGAACATGGTAGGATCCTCTCTTATCAGCAGCAACATCCCCTGAGCTAGATTTCTCTCAAAACCAGTCCAAATCTCCACTGCTAGGGATCAGATACATTAAAAATGCATCCTTTCTCAAGACACTTGTTCTTCGTGTTCCTCTGTCCTCTGTCCAACTGAAGATTTTGTCTTTGCTCCCTATTGAGACTAGCTCTAAAATTGACTAATGAAAATTGACAAACAGTTACTCTTATTCTACAACTATTTCCATTGTTAGATTTTATGGCAGATGGCATGAGGAGGAAAAGGATACTGTACCCTTCCAAGCAAGAAGTCAAGTGACTAACTCTAGAATACTGATTGATTCTTCCTTCTTGGTAATTTTTGGTAAATTGTCTATAAAAATATGCTTTAAATTTAGTTATGTGGTAACAGATCTTTAAAACACCCATATGAAACATATATTGTATTGATGGCATAATGCACTTTCTAATGATTTGCTTGAGAGGTATGATATTTGATATTATGGATAAGTCTTTTTTATATGACATATCATCTCCATTCAGTCCTGGAATATCCATTCATATACATCAAACATTTACATTAGATAAAAGGATAACAAATTCTAACTATCTCATTTAAGATCCTTGTGCTTAGATTTCTTAATGTTTTCATTATTTGTCTATTTGGTTAAGAATTTTGACTTCATTAATGTGGGGAATCTGCCAGGGAAGAAATTATTCCCATTTATGTATATCAGTCAATTATTAAGTTTTTTGTTTTTTTGTTTTTTTAAACTCATACTGTGTGCCTGGCTAAGTACTAGGCCTCCAGATTAAATCAAAAGGGAATTTATTTCTTTAAAGAGCTCAAATATCCCTCAGTGTAAATAAGATATTCATAAACAATTAAATACCATAAAGATAAATAAATAGGCTAAGTAAATATAAAACAATACATTGTATATTCTCAAACCAATAAGGAAATGATTGTGCGTGGGTTGATAGTGATCCTAACAACTGGGAAAATCAGGAAATGTCTCTTAAAGGAGGTTTTATGTTAATAACTAATCTGTAATAAGTAGTTTTAGTTTTCTGGAATATTGGGTGGTTGCATGACTTGAATGTGACCATATAGACACTAGTTTTCAGAAGCTGGACTTAAGTCTATGCTTTGACACCAAGGTTGTACCTTTGTTTATTGTATAACACTGCCTATCAGGCTTTAGTTTAATAATTTATAAACTAATGGCTTTTATCTAGATTGCCAAACTTCTTTCCAATTCTTAGGTATTTTGAATCCTAATGGAAAATAGACCTTTAAATTATTATATGTTATCTCTTAGTGCTATATTTTCCTTGTATGGGTATACATTATCATTTATTTAATATATTAGTAGTTCGTGGTATGGGTGGTAATTTGTAATTGTTATTTCAAGAATGTTTAGTTATAATTCCTTTAAAAATTCACTTTAGTGCCTATGTAAATCTATTATGATATGTGTATGCAATACTGTACTGATCTGCTGAATTTTTTCCTGGAGACTTGTCAGGAATGCTTAAATCAGCCTAATTGCTCAGTGAACATCATTTTTATCTTCATTCATTTTAATGTACCTTTAATAAAGACAGACATTTATTTTAAAAAGTACTAAATATTTAATGTGACAGCATATACAAAAGTTTCTAATATAAATACATAAACACTAGTTTAAACTAAATAGACTATCTCAAAATAGACAAATTTTTAATATTTCTCTTTAAATAGAAAAATAAAAAAATATCTATTTGTTACCCTGCCAAGTAAATACTGTTACAAAATAAACAATGTTTTGAATTTTTGCATGATCCCATGAAAACTGCGGACAGAAGACAGTTTGGAATATCCTCAATTTTCCTTTCTTTTGAAAATTCATATTTTAGTGTTCAAGCTTTTGAATAATTTATGTTGAACATGAGCTACTGCAATTGGAAATTGCAGAAAACTTAACCAACAGACATAGACAAAAGAACAATTTAACATACACATATACAAAAATAAATTTAATAAAAATATTAATAATATTTAATAATGCTATCAACAATAAATATTTAGAACTGGAAAAATGTAAAAAAATGTATATAGAAAAATAATTTTGTCAAGATTTGGATTATCTGTCAAATAGCTGAATTAATATATAACATAGTAACATCATCGAAAAATTATAATAAACCTTTTGATAATGTAATATAATTTAGGTAAGTATTAAGTATCTGAGACCAGATTTGTACTCAGGTGCTCCTGACTCCAGGGCTAGTGTTCTGTCCACTGCACCATCTGGTTGCCCCAAGAACCAAAGAATCTTAAAGTTCTGATGCCCAATTCTATTCATATTGTGCAAGGTATAAAATTATTATACCTAAAAATTAATAAAATATTCATATTGGTTAACAAAAGACACTGTATGCATCTAAATTGTCCAAGAGAACTACCAAAAATTAAATTTTTTCCCTTCCTATTCCAGGGTTACATGCTGACCACTATCTTTCTATTCTAATGATTACCTTGGATATGTTACAACTCTATTTGATTACAGATTATATATGTCCTTTGATATTCTAAGAAATTTTTTGTGTATATCTGATGGAATTTTAAGAAGCTACTCTTCCATCTTTTGTTGTATTTGAAAACATTTTCTCACTAGCATTCTCTCTGATCTTTTCGAACAATGCATTGCTTCTATTGCTGGAAGATTCTTCATTTTTTTAGTGATTCTTGTTATTTTTAACTTATAGGTATCTTTTAACCATAAAAACTGAGAAATACATTGCTTGAAATTTCAAGCTAAATGCATGACACAGTGGGCAGAAGGCTTAGGCTTTGACACTTATTAAGTGTATGATCCTGGGAAATTAACTCTGCTTCATTTTCCTTAACTGCAAAATGGGAGTAGTAACTATATCTACCTCACAGGGTTGTTGTGAACATGAAATTAGTTCTTATTTGACAAATTACTTAGCATAGTTCCTGGCACATAATAAGTACTATATAAATATGTATTCCATTCATTTCATTTTCCTTACTTGTCCAGGGACATATAGTGTGTGACAACAGTATTTTTTCAGCTGACTTAAAATGTCATGGTTGCTCATTATAGGATAATAAGTTTCTGTCCCTAAATTAATGATGTTGAAGCAGTACATAAATAAGGTAAGTTTGTGAAGTATACAGTTTATACACTTTGGTTTTATTAATTCAGATTCTTATGTAGAATCAATTTTTGCTCAGTATCTCATTAATTTATATAAAATTAACATAGAAGAAAAAACTCAATTTAAATATGATTCTAATTCACTGAGTTCCCTGTGAACAAAATTCAATGAACAATTACAGTGAATAGAGTGTTGACTTCAAAATAAGAAAAGCACTTCTACTTTAACCTATGAGTTAGTTAGACACAAATGGATATATAAATGACATTTTTGTAAATTTGGACCAATAAATTAAACTTCCTGTGCTGTAGGCAGTTCTCTATGAATAAATGTTGTAAGAAAAGTGCCTAGTAGAATTAGAACATGTTTCCTCTTTGTGAGGGTTTTTGTATCAATGAAATTAAATGCATCCAAGGCATGAAAGCACCTGACATTATTTTTTGAATAATGAAGAGGCTCATTTATTGGAATTGAGGATTAGTGCTGAAAAGCAGTAGGAGATAAACTTAGAAGAGTTGATGGGAGCCAAATTTTAAGGGAGGTTAAGAAGATTGAACTTTATTATTAAGGAAATGAATATGCATAGAATGCTTTAAACGGGGTTTTAGTCTTATGAAGCAACACATTAGGAAGATTATACAGTTTTGGACTGCTATAAATACTAGAAGTAGGGTATGTGTGTGTGTTTGTGTGTGTGTATGTATATATAGATATGCCCCCTTTCCCTGGATGTGGGTATATGATGGGAATTATCGACAAACACTGGACCTATGGGGAAATCTCTAATTCAGTGATAAATATATAAATATAATGATAGTTGAACTCTGTCAAGAGTAGAGCATAAAAGAAAAAATAAGAAAAATTAAAAAAATGCAATTTTAAAATGAAAAATAAACCTCTTAAATGAGAAAAATAACCTTAACAATAATCCTTAAAGATAAATTATATACATATATTTCTGAAAAAAATAGCAAAGGATTACCAAGTACCACTAGTTTTAAATCAGTAGGAAAATGCCTTGCCCAGCAATCACTTGTGAAGGGTAGAAAAGGCAAGGACTGTTTCTTTGAGCACCAAAAGAAGAGAAGGAAAAGAAGTCTTAGATTCTATTATAGTTCTCACTCAAATGAAAATAAAAAGGGACAAAACAATTCATTAAAGTATATGAAGGAAAGGTTAACACATGTCAGGAAGGTTAGATTTTTTCTTTCTTTGACAGAGGTTTGAAATAAGAAGAATAAATCAATGTTGAAAAGAGTCTATTGAATGTTTTATGTAAGCAGAAAACAATAAAATCACTTCCTACAGATTAGAAAGGTTGAATGGAGAGCCTTTTAATTATAGTGGTGGATTCCTTCTCACTAGAGATAAGCCTGAGTGTCTCCCTAGGGTGCACTCTTGTTGCAAAGAAGGTGAAATATCAGATCTGGACCCCTATATCCACCCCATAAAACAGAATGATTTAAAATAGTCTTTGAGTTATCTTACAACTAAGATTCTGAGATTCAGTGGAAATCAAGAGAAACTTAAACCCTAGAAGATTTGCAACCTGAACTCTCATCTATTATTTTTGGGGAAGTCAGATCATTCCCTAAGAACCAAGATATTATTCCAAATTCTTCTCTAAGCATTAACATTTAATTTATCTTTTTTTTTAATGTCAAACAAATTGTTATATGTAAACTATAAAGGGATGCAGACAACTTGTGATTTTATTATTATGGATAACACCTAGGAAAGGAAACTAACTGCCTTAGTCCAAGCAGATCTACATTTTCCCTAAAGTATAGTTTTAGAGAGAGGTTGTCACTTTTGAACATTTATAAAGCACTACCTAGATGTAAGTTTATTATTGTTACTGTCACATTGTTATGCTTCTAAACTGTGCCACTTTGTAATATCCATATAATGCTTTTTAAAAATTATTATTTTTATTCTTTGCATGAAGATCTCATAGTTGAGAAAACAGCCTCAGTTGGGATTAGTGAAAGTAGAATTTTGAAATGATTAAACTTTGGAGACTTGTAATAACTGAATTTAATAACTTTAAAGGTACCATTGGCTTTGTGACTTTGGGGTTAGTCTAAATGATCATGATGTCAGTTAAGATAACCTTAGTGTCAAAAGAAAGTAATATCCTGCTTTTAGGATTTGGCAATCAAAGGGTCAATGGAAATAGTAAATTTGGGATCAGTGGTTCTGAAAACCTTATAATCAGGATTTGTGAACTTGGTTTTTCAGTGGTTACTATTCAGTTTGTCACCTGGAATTTGGTAACAGACTTTGAACTAGTGTTTTTAGTATTTTAGCAGAAGTTGTGAGGATTTCATGATCTTGAACCCAAGGAGCTTACAAATGGGGGCCTTGGTGCTAACAATTTTTTTAGCCCCAGTTCATGCACTGATGACTGACATTCTTGTCTACTTGTTCTTTAGTTCCTTTTTGTAATATCGTTTTTTTTTTGTTTGTTTGTTCTTTGTTTTGTTTTTTACAGAACACTTGTTTTTATTAAATTGGAATCAACTCCTCTGAGGACACATACCTTTGTAAACTTAGTTTCTTGATGTCTTTTTGTGGCATTTTTGGAATTGAGTGAGGGTACTATGTTTTTTTTTTAGATTTGCTAGCTTTATACAGTTACCTACAAAGCCAGGCACTCCATAGACCTGAAGAAAGCAGGAATTAGAGAAAGAGAACGGTGGGGGATTTTTTGTTTCTTTTTTTTTGTTGTTGTTGTTGTTGTTGTGTTTTACCCAAAGAAGGAATCCGTCTTAAAGTGAAGGGAATATTTCCTTAGATGAAATGAAAATATGGCTTTTCAATTCATAACCTACTATAACCAAAATGTCCTGAGACCTATTGTACCAGATAGGATGATTTGAAGAAAGCGCCACTTACTCTATTTTTACCTCTATCTGTCCCCTTTCGGACCCATTTAGAATAAATAAAAGCTAGTTAAAATGACATTGTTCAAAAAAATCTGAGCAAGAAGACTATTGGTAGACGTAGAATAGATACAGGGAATGATTTTCATTACTTCGTTGGCCGAAACATAGATTTTGCTGTACCTTAAGGATGTCATTTGAGGCATCATTCCCAAACTGTTTGTGTACATAAGAATGTCATACTGTGGAAGCTAAATCTTATGGATTTGTCTAAAAGCATGGCCAAACTGCTTAGAGAAGAAATTGTGCCTGCAGATCATTTGAAGAGTAGGCATTGCCAATTGTTTTTGGCCAAAACCATGCATCCATTTGTATTATATGCAAACTTTCGCTAAAGCCATTGTATTGTAAAGCCATTGTATAGAATAATCTATGTACATTAGAAAACTATAAATCATGGAGTGAGAAAGAGGAAGGAAATGATTTTTTTTCTTTTTTACTATCTTTAGAATATATTTAGAAATTTGAAGCAGTAATAGCTATGAATCTCCATCAATAGCATAAATGACTTAATTTATGAATAATAATAATATGGTAATGATTTATCCATGTCCTAAGATATTCTGACCCTCTCATTCAGAGATGATTGTATCCCAGTCTTAACATATATCTACTTCTGTCACTGGCAAGAACAGTTTTTTGTTTTTTTTTTTTCTCTGCCAGGAAGCAAGAAAGAAATTCTATTGATGCAATTCATATAAACAGCCTTGAGCTGGATCTAATGACAAGCCTCATTAATATTGCTTCCCAATTTTAAATATACTTAAGGTAAACAATGAGAATATCACAAGCCCAAGTCCTAGTGAAACAAGATAAGCATCCCAACACAATGACAATACAAGAGAAGGAGAACAAATGCAAAACATAATGAACACACTACTGCATATTTTTATGATTATTATTTAAATATACCATTGTGAACTATTACCTCTATGATGTGGGATTTCCTGGCCCTGGTCTTTGATTGTATTTGTTGGTTTACATTTATTGATTCATTAAGGCACTAAACTTGATTCCACATGGATAGTCTACTGGTGTAGGCTAATTAGACCTTCTAGGATGTGTTTGATAATTCCCAGTAAATGCCAATAAAAGCTGTGGCATGCTATACTGTGGGATTATTTACCGAGGGGTATCTCAGACTAAGATTACTGTACTGAGCAGGTGTTGGTTATTTTTCTGCCAGGAGGCTTCTTCCTCAAAATGTCCAGTGGACAGCCTGTCTTTCCCTTACATTTTTAATGTGTTCAGTCCAGTCTCTTCCTTTTAATTAGATGACGCCAATATAATCTTTTTACTTTTATGGAAAGCATAGGTCTCTAGAGTAAGACTACTTGTATATATTTCATTATATAGAAGTAGGAATAATTCAAGAATGGACTTGGAGATGATTTACAAAGAGGAGAAGATGCAGCAAATGAAAATTGAACTTAGTATATTTGAATTTGTTACTATGTCCTACACTGAAATTCACTGTCACACACAGACATACACACACACACACACACACACACACACATAGGTGTATATATAGATGGATATGAAACCATGAATGTTTGTGTATATATATTGTTATACATTTATGTGTACAAATATTTTTGTTGTTGCACATTTATTTTTCAGTCATATATGACTTTTCATAACCTCATTAAGGATTTTCTTGGCAAAGACACTGTAATGGTTTGCTATTTCCTTCTCCAGCTCATTTTATACCTGAGGAAACTGAAAGACAATGAAATGGTTTGTCTAGAACAGATAGCTAGTAAATATCTACAATCAAATTTGAACTCTAAAGCTAATTTTTCCTGACTTCAAGTTTTGTACTTTATCTATCACCTTTAGAGAGTATTTTAAAAATTTTAGGACAAATATTTTAAGCTATTATATTCATATACACTTATAAAATACATGCATAATACACAATTATATGCATGTATGCACACATGTATATATACATCTTCCTTGTCTAGTACATTTCTGAAGCTATAAATTTAAATTAACCTCTTTGCATTACACTGCATTTCTATGATATGAAGTATAATTTCAGCTAAACAGCTTTCAAGTAATTGGAATATTTCTAAGAATTCAAAAGAAGAGAATCAAAGATAAAGAGATCATCAGAATGCTGAAGTTATATATATTCAAAATAGTCTAGAAGTCAAATATGTTAATTATATATGATACATTGTTACTTTAAAGCCTTTTTTAATATCAGCAGTTAATTATGAAATGGGGGAAAGAAAACTGTTTCTATAAAGGAGGATATTTTAATTGTCATATATAGGATATATTATAGATGAATATTTTTATGTTTAATATTAGGCAAAAAAGAACTGTCTTAACATGCATGCTAAAATATGTATTTGAAGAACTTTCAAATAATATTTGAATCACTTTGCACAATAATTGTTCTGTGGTATTAATTTGATGATGTGAATTTATTTGTCAAAAACAAAGACTAAAGCCATGCTTGTTCAATAGAAACAGACAGAAAAGAAGATTTGATTTAGCGACACCTAGGGAAACACGATTACAAATAAATACAAGTTCAGGGTAAAGGAAACAGAATCAGAGAATAGAAGATCAAAGTAGAGCATGGTGGGTACTTTTCTTAATCTGTGTATACTTCTTTGATGACCAAAGAAAATAAGAAATGTAAACATTTGCAGAGTGAAATATGATTATTAAAAGACTATCAAATTGATATTAGAAATATAGGGGCAGACCAAAGCACAAACTTAGACAAGGACAAAATGTCCAGAGAGGAAATCTCAGGAAGTAATTTAAGCTGGTCTCAAGCCTAAAGGGTTTTCTTGGAGGTGCTCATAAAAGACTTTAAAAGACAAATAAGAGAAATAGAAGAAAAAATTAGAAAGTAAATGAGAGGTATTCATGATAGAGCCAACAGCTTTTAAAAGGAAAGAAAAAATTATCTGAAGAAAACCTATCCTTAAACAGTAAGAAGATACAGAAAAGTTAACTGAAGAAAATCACACATTTAAAAGTGCAACAGGGCAAATGGAAGCAAATGATGTTGTGAGACATTACATTGGAAAAATAGCTGACCTGGAAAATGGATGCAGAAGAACAATTTTAAAATTATTAGTCTATCTAAATGTCATGACCAAAAAAAAAAAAAAAAAAAAAAGAGCCCGCACAGCACATTCTTCAATAGATCATAAAGGAAAACTATTTTGATATACTAGAACCAGAGAAAGAAATAATTATTAAAATAATACATCAATCACTTTTGCAAAGATATCCTACAAGGCAAATCCCAAGGAACATTGTTGTGAAAATCCAAAAATAAAATCCAAAGGAAAAAAAAATATTGCAAATTGCCAAATAAAACAATTCAAATATAAAGAAGCAACAGTTAGTATTAATCAGGACCTGGCAGTTTCTACAATGTTACAACCAATAATTAAGTACCCAGCAAGATTCAGCATCATCCTTTAGGGGAGGCAATGGAGCTTTATTGAAATAAGAGATTTTCTATCATTTCTATTGAAAAAAAAAAACAGAACTAAACAAAAAATTTAACCTACCATTACAGAATTAATGAGAAACATAGAAAGGCAAACAGGAGAAAAAAATACATGTTATTGAAAGGTTAAACTATTTATATCCCTAAATCAGAAAACAATACCTGTAACTCTTGAGAACTGTATCTGTCACTGGGGCAGACTGTGGAATGAGGGTGTGGTTGTGAATGGACTCTGATGATATCAAAGAAAAAGGCATAAAGGGGTGGAAACAGATCAGTACTGAAAAGAGAAGAAAGGAATGTATAATGGGAAAATTACTTGACACAAAGAAGTGCAAAAAAAACCCCAACAATCAAATGCAGAATGGCAGAAATAGTAAATGCTTCCTTTTCAGACAATAGCACAATAAAAATTATATTCAATAAATGGCCAGGAAAAAATAAAATTAAATAAATAATTAATTATATAAACTAGTTCTAAAGAATGAGTGGATCAAGCAGCAAATCACAGAAGCAATCCACAGTTTCATTCAAAATAATGATAATAATAAGACAACATACCAAAACCTATGGAATGTAGTTAAAACATTTCTTAGGGGAAATGTTTTTATCATTAAATAGCTACATTAATAAACAGAGAAATAAAAGATAAATTAATTAGGCATGCAATTTAAAAAGCTAGAAAAAGAACAAATTACAAACCTCCAATTAAATACCAAATTAGAAATTCTGAAACACAAATAAGAGATTAATAAAAATAGAAACTAAGGCAACTATTGAACTAATAAATAAAACTGAGAGTTGGTTTTATGGGAAAACAAAACCAAAAAAGGTAAATCTTTGATTAATTTGATCAGAAAAAGGAAAGAAAAAAAATAAAAACCCAAATCATTATCATCAAAAATGAAAAGGATGAACTTACCACCAATGACAAAGAAATTAAAGGAATAATTAGGAACTATTTTACACAACTGTATGGCAGCAAGTTGGGCAATCTAACTGAAATGAATGAATATTTACAAAAAATATAAATTTCTCAGGTTACCATAAGAGAATAGGAAACAAATTACTTAAATATTCCCATTTTAGGAAAAGAAATTGAACTCCTTAAGAAAAAATTTCCAGGGCCAGATGGATTCCCAAGTGAATTCTACCAAAGATTTAAAGAATTAATTCCAACACTATGTAAACTCCTTGAAAGAATAGGCAAAGAAGGAGTACAGCCAAATTCCTTCTGTGACACATATATGTTAGTGATACCTGAACCAGAAAAAACTAAAACAGAGAAAGAGAATTACAGACCCATCTTCCTAATGAATATTGATGCAAATATATATATATATATATATATATATATGTGTGTGTGTGTGTGTGTGTGTGTGTGTGTGTGTATTAGGAAAGAGATTACTGCAATTTATAAGCAGGATAATATACAATGACCAAGTGGGATTTATGACCAGGAATGCAGGGCTGGTTCAACATCAGGAAAACTCTTACCCTCATTGACAACAATATTAACAGAAATCATATGAAAATTTCAAGATGAAAAAGCTCTTGACAAAATAAAGCATCTATTCCTATTAAAAACACTAGAGAGCATAGGGATAAAGGGAGTTTTCCCTAAAATAATAAGCAGTATCTATTAAACAAACAACATTATTTGTAATGGAGAGAAGCTGGATGCATTCCCAGTAATATCAGGGGTGAAATAAGGATGCCCCTCATTACCACTATTATTCAGCATTGTATTAGAAATGGAGGGTTTAGCAATAAGATAAAAAAAAGAAATTAAAGAAATTAGATTAGGCAATGAAGAAAGTCTTTTGCATTCTTTGCAGTCTTTGCAGATGATATGATGATGTATTTAGAGAATCATAGAAAATCATCCAAAAACCTATTGGAAACAATTCCCAGTTTTAGCAAACATGGAAGATATAAAATAAATCAATATAAATAATCAACATTTCTATATTTTCCTGACAAAGCCCATTAGCAAAAGATAGAGAAATTTCATTTAAAATTAAGGTAGACAAAATAAAATACATGGGGATGTACCTGCCAAGACAAACCTAAGAACTATATAAAGAAAATTACAAAACATTTCTCATACAAATAAAGTCAGATCTAAACAACTGGAAAAATAGCAATTGTTCATGGCTAGGCTTACTCAATATAACAAAAATGATAATTCTGCCTAAATTGATCTACTTGTTCAGTGCCATACCAATCAAACCATTAAAATATTATTTTATAAATTTGAAAAAACATAATAACAAAATTCATCTGGAAGAGCAAAAGGTCAAGAATATCAAGGGAATTGATGAATTAAAAATACTAAGTGTCTTAGAAGTACTAAGCTTAAAACTATATTGTAAAGCATCAGTCATCAAAACCATTTGGCACTGGCTAAGAAATAGAGTGGTTGATCAGAAGAATAGATTAGAAAACACAACACAATAATCAAGGCCCATAGCATTTGATATCTAACATTTGATAAACCCCCAAACACCAGATTCTGGAATAAAACTCAGAATTTGTCAAAAATTGTTGAGAAAACTGAAAAATGATATCTCACAAACTCGGTATAAAAGTATATCTCACAACCTACACCAAAATAAAATCAAAATGGATACATGATTTGGGAATAAAGGATGATACCATAAGCAAAAACAAGGGATAATCTACCTATTAAATCTTTAGAGAAGGGAGGAATTTATGTACAAAAAAGGACTAGAGAACATTATGAAATGTAAAATGCACAACTTTGAGTACATTAAACTAAAGAGATTTTGTACAAACAAAACCAATAGAAACAAAATTAAAAAGGAAGTACAAAGCTGTAGGGAAAAGCTTTACATCCAGTATTTGTAATAAAAGGTCTCATTTCTAAAATATATAAAGAACTCTGTACAAGCCATTAATCAATTGATAAATGGTCGAAGGGTCATAAACAGAATATTTTCAGATGATGAAATTAAAGCCATCTCTAATTATATGAAAAAATGCTATGAATCACTTATGATTATAGAAATGCAAATTGAAACAACTCTGAGATATCACCTCACACCTCTCAGATTGGCTAAGATGATAGGAAAAGATAATGATAAATGTTGGAGGGGATGTGGGAAAACTTGGAACTCTAATGCATTGTTGGTGCAGTTGTGAAATGATCCAACCATTCTGGGGAGCAATCTGGAACTTTCCCAAAAAACTGTGCATACAGTTGTCAACCCAACAGTGACATTACTGGTTCTATATCCTAAGGAAATCATATAGAAAAGTACCCACAGGAGAAAAATGTTTGTAGCAGTACTTTTTGTAGTAGTGAACAATTGGAAAATGAGTAGATGTCCATCAATTGGGCAATAGTTCAATAAGTTGGGGTATATAAAGGTAATTAAATATTATTGTTCTATATGAATGATGAATAAGCTGATTTTAGAAAGACATATAAAATACACATGAACTTATGTGAAACAAGCAGAAGCTTGTTACTGTACACAATAACAGCAAGAACATGTGATGATAAATTATGAAAGATTTTGTTCTTCTTAATGGTTCAATGATCCAAAGCAACGTCTAGAGATTTTGCACAGAAAATGTTGTTGCATCCAGAAAAAGAACTAATGAGACTGAATATAAATCAACATGCATTATTCACTTCTTTTTTCTGTTTTTTTTTCCTATCATTAGTTCAAATCTGGCCTCAAAAACTTAACACTTTCTAGATGTTTGACCCTGAGTAAGTCACTTAAACCCAATTCCCTTTGCCAAAAAAAAAGAAAAACTGAAATTCAAGAGGCTTTCACTTAAGTTACTGAACAGCACAGCAGCAGATATAATTCCTTATTTATCATAAAAAGAAAAAAAATGATGTCATTGTCAAGAACTAGTGGCAGCCATTGCTATTCAACAAAAACTAGAGTTGGAGAAAGATGGATTTTTTTTACTAAAAAGTCTGTCTCAGAGTTGAAAAGAAAACTCTCTCACCTGCCTCTAAACAGACTACTCAATGATTGAAATTCTAGTTCTTTTTATCTCTGTCCCCTGGCTTCCTCAACTTTTTCAAGTTGCAATTAACATTGAAGCTTTTGCAAGAATCCTTTTTTCCAGTCTTCTTTTTTTATTAAAGCTTTTTATTTGCAAAACATATGCATGGGTAATTTTCAACATTGAATTTCAACACTCTTGGGTCAAAGGGCATGCACAGTTTGATAACTTTTTGAGCATAGTTCCAAATTGCTCTCCAGAATGGTTGGATCCATTCACAGTTTCAGCAACAAGGTACAGTGTCCCAGTTTTTTCCACATCCCTTGCAACACTGATTATTCTTTCCTGTTGTCTTAGCCAATCTGACAGGTGTATAGTGATAACTCAGAGTGGTATTAATTTGCATTTCACTGATCAATAGTGATTTGGGAAACCTTTTTCATATGACTAGAAATAGTTTCAAATTCTTCATCTGAAAATTGTCTGTTCATATCCTTTGATCATTTATTGATTGGAGAGTGTCTTAAATTCTTCTAAATATGAGTTAATTCTCTATGTATTTTAGAAATGAGGTCTTTATCAGAACCCTTGAATGTAACAATGATTTCCCAATTTATTACTTCCCTTTTAATCTTGTCTGCATTGGTTTTGTTTATATAAATTCTTAACTTGATATAATCAAAATTATCAATTTTGTGATTAATAATGATGTCTAGTTCTTCTTTGGTCACAAATTCCTTCCTCCTCCACAGATCTGAGAGGTAAACTATCCTATATGCCTCTAATTTGTTTATAATTTCTCTCTTTTTATCTAAATCATGAACCCATTTAGACCTTATCTTAATATGTGCTGTTAGGTGTGGGTCAAGCCCTAATTTCTTCCATACTAGTTTCCAAATTTC
>JAJPUD010012261.1:0-50235 GCA_023553655.1 Myrmecobius fasciatus
TTTTTTTTTTTTTCCTGAGGCAATTGAGGTTAAGTGACTTGTCTAGGGTCACACTGCTAGGGAATGTTAAGTGTCTGAGACCACATTTGAACTCAGGTCCTCCTGACTTCAGGGCTGGTGCTCTATCCACTGCGCCATCTAGCTGCCCCACAAGTTCTTTTTGGATGGGGGTGAGGGAGAATGATTAACAAAGAAAGAATTTGTTTTGTTTTACTCTGCAGGTTTGTAATGGGTTTTGGTTTTTATTTTCTCAGTGTAGGAGAAAAGGGGAGCTATGAGGAAGAAGAATTGAAACTTTTAAAAATAAAACAATTAAAAAACATTTCCAAATGACAAGCATAGACCCAAATTAGAGATATGAGAAGACATCTTCCCCAACTGCTTTGCAGAATTGAGTTGGGGTTGCAACACTGGATATAGTTCCAGATTTTTTTTAGATGTGCTGATTGGTTTTTCCCACAGTTTAAAGTTTGGAAAACTATAAAGGAGCCAAATATTAATCTGGGACCTTAATAGTAATGGAATTTTAGAGTTGGAAGTAACTTCATAACCACTGAGGGCCCAAAAAGAAACTCTATTATTACAAGTTAAGTGGTCATCCAGTCTCTGCTTAAAGATCTGGAAATGAAGGCCAACCCCCTCCCCCTCCCATGCTAGGCCTCTTCTACTTCTGAAGTCTAGCATTCACTTTTAGGAAGTGATTCCTGAAATTATGGCTAAATGCGCTGCCTTCAATTTCTACCCAATTTTGGCTCCTAGTTTTGCAAAACCCAATACTTGTAATCACTTCCATATGACAACATGGTTTTCATGTTAATATATTCTTCTATATTCCACCTTAGCTGGAGCTGAGGTAAAAGAAAGCTGAATGCATCTGCTTTTAAATTTGTTATCTCATCTCAAGGAGGCCAACAAAGCAGCAACACAGTTACTCCTCCATTTTAAGTGACCTCACCACTATAGCTGTCCCAAATCTTTTATTTCTAACAACTCCCATACTACCTCTGCCCTCTTCTTTCCCTCTAGCAGAGAGCTCGTTTAATATTTTTCTCAGAAAACAGAGGCCATTTACCAGGACATCCTATCTTCTTTTTCTGTTAAAAGTGAAAGCTCCCATTCTCTATGAAGCTTCTCATCAAAGGTAATGCATCTCCCTGTACTTTATCTCACTTCTTATTATCTTCTCCATCAGGCTCCCCTATCAAAATCACTGCCCTTAATTCCAATTGATCCCTAAAACCTACAAATATGCCCAGTTCTCCCCATCCTTTAAAAAAACCTTCACTGGATCCTGCCAATCTCAAACTATCCTCTAGTGAGAGATTATTCTACTTTTTTCTGTCTTAACAGAACAAGTGCAAAAATAAATTTAAGAAGGCAAAATAGGGGAAGGGGGGGGGATATGGGATTCTGGGAAGATGAAGTGGTTGGTAAATTTCAAGCTCTTCTGATTTCCTCCATAAATAGAACATATTTGTGTTTCAGGGTAAACAGATTTGGGGTATGTCAGGGGTCCTGCAGATACATCCAGTAGGCAGGTATCACAGAAACTTTCACCTCTGGGACTACTTGTGGAATCCTGGTCTGAGTTTGAGAAGATTAAGGTTACGCTAACTGATTAGGAATGCCAGGCCCAGCTGTGCTGTGGGAAACGGCCCTGGGAGAGAGGGAACCAGCATCCTATAAGTACAAAAGCAATGGGGCAGAGACATTGTAGGCTGTGGTCATTTACTGGATGGTGGACTTCTTGGTTTGGGGTTCCTGATCAGAGGGGAGAGCTGAAATGAAGCCAGAAACACCATCCCCTCCCCCAGCCCAGGATTAGAAGTGCTTACACTAATATCTCTTATTTAAAAAAAAAAAAAAGAAAGAAAAAGAAATAACAAAACAGATTATAAAGAATGAAAAAATAGAACAGAATGTGAAACATCTTATAAGAAAAACAACAGATCTACAGAATAGAGCAAGAAGAGAAAATATAAGAATAATTGGACTGCCTGAAAATTTTGACCAAAAAAAGAACTTGTCCCAATAATGTAAGAAATAATCCAACAAAACTTGTCTAGGAATGATAGAATATGAGGGGAAAATTAAAATAGAAAAAATCCATTGGATCACAACCTCAAAGAGATGGATCTTTTGTGGAAAACGCATAGAACATTATTGTCAAATTTTGAAACCCCGTATCAAAGAGAACATTTTGCAAGAAATAAGGAAAAAAAAAAACAATTAAAATACACTGGAGCTACAATTAGAATTGTACAGGCCTAAGCAGCAGCCACAAAAAAGACAGCAGTTCCTGAAAACATATCTACCAACAATCAAAAGAACTAGACCTGCAGCCAAAAAATACCATATCCAGAAAAATTATCTATAATATTGAACAAGCAAAAATTGACATTCAATGAATTTGCAGATTTTCATACTATCAATCAAACCTGAACTTAAGAGAAAATGTAACATAAAAGCCAGTATCAAAAATCAATTTCAAGGAACACAACTTGGATAAATCGTTTGGTTTTTTCTATGTGGGAAATTTATAGCACATGTTTACGATTGACAACGACAATAAGACAGCTCAAAAGAAATATTAGGACAGAGTTAAAGTAAAAATAGCAATTATAAGTGAGATTCAGAGAAAGAATAGACACGATGGCATTAGAAGGGAAAGAAGGGCTTGTAGTTCTGAAAACCTACTCACATCAGGAATGGGTTAAATAGGCAAAATTACATGTATACCATGAAGGATATAGCACCCTCCAAAATCTATAAAGAAATAAGGGGGTGAGATGGGCAGACAGAAAAGCAAAGGGTGAGGGAAAACAAGGGAGAGATCCATGGATAGGGGTAAGTTAAGTAATAGCAAGGCAAGTTAGGAATAGAATTATAAAGAAAGGGTCAGCAGGGATAGGAAAGAAGTAGAGGGTGTGTGGGGGTGTGTGTGTGTGTGTGTGTGTGTGTGTGTGTGTGTGTGTGTGTCCTTCCTCATAGGATACATAGGAAACGATAGGATAGACAGCTTAGGAGTGGGGGATGGGGACAAAAAGAAAATAGTAATAAAGGTGTGCAGCAGAGAACAAAAGAACAATTTATAAGGAAAGAAAAATGAGCATTCATGAATATAATTTCTTCAACCAATATATAAATACTTTCTTGAACTGGTATTTGTTGTTATATATTTTGAATCCTCCTTGATGTCCTGCTGGGCACGTGACAATGTTTTCTTTTGTTTCATTATTTTTTTCTTTTTTCTTATTCTTTCTTTAAATAAAGTAAATTTTTTGGGGGGAAAGGCAAAATGCATATCAAAATTTCTTTTCTAAAATTACTTTAACAAGCATGAATCAATCTCTATGTCTCATTGTACATTTTCTCAAATGAACACTAAAAACATCATAACAAATATGCATAACCCAGCAAAATATGTTCCCACCTTGGTGTATTACCTTTCTATTGTTCAAATGCTCAAAGCCCAGAAACAAAGTGAATTTGTTCATGGAATAGCCAGGAGGCCAGCATCACTGGATTAAAGAGTTAAGTGCCAGGGAATAAGGTGCAAGAAGGCTGGGAAAATATGAGGTTATAAAGTGATATGAATGCCACAGAGCATTTTGTATTTGATCCTGGAGACAATGGGAAGTCCCTGGAATTTATTCAACGGGGAGTTGACATAATCAGACCTGTAGTTTTAAGAAAATCACTCTAGTGGTTGAATGGAGAAGGACAGAGATTGGAATGAAGAGAGACTTGAGATAGAGAAAAAGGCAATTGCCCCCCTCCCCAAAATCTTTGTATTAAAGTATCTCTGATTGAAATGTAAATTAAGACAACTCTGAGGTACCACTACACACCTGTCAGATTGGCTAAAATGACAGGAAAAGATAAAAGATGAATGTTGGAGGGGATGTGGGAAGGCTGGGACACTGATGCATTGTTGGCAGAACTGTGAGCGGATCCAGCCATTCTGGAGAGTAATTTGGAGCTATGTTCAAAAAGTTATCACACTCTGCATACCCTTTGACCCAGCAGTTTCTACTGGGCCTCTATCCCACAGAGATCTTAAAGGAGGGAAAGGGACCCACATGTGCAAGAATGTTTGTGGCAGCCCTTTTTGCAGTGGCAAGAAATTGGAAAATGAATGGATGCCCATCAATTGGAGAATGGCTGAATAAATTATGGTATATGAATGTTATGGAATATTATTGTTCTGTAAGAAACGAACAGCAGGACGATTTCAGAGAGGCCTGGAGAGACTTGCATGAACTGATGCTGAGTGAAATGAGCAGAACCAGGAGATCATTATTCACGGCAACAACAATACTGCATGACGATCAATTCTGATGGACATGGCTCTCTTCAACAATGAAATGTTTCAAACCAGTTCCAATTGTTCAGTGTGAAATGTGGACCACAACATATCATTTTCATGCTCTCTATTGATGTTTGCTTGCATTGTATTTCCTTTTTCTGATTCTTCTTTCTTGTAGATACTATTTTTCTTGCACAAAAATGATGTGTGGAAATATGTATACATATATTCTATTTGTCAAGTATTTTAACATAATTAACATGTAGTGGATATCCTGCCATCTAGGGGAGGGGTGGGGAGTAGGGGGGAAAAATTTGTAACAGAAAGCTTTGTAAGGGTTAATGTTGAAGAATTACCCATACATATGTTTTGCAAATAAAAAGTTTCAATTAAAAAAAATAAATAAATAAAAATAAAGTATCTCTGATCATAAAAAAGGGGAAAGGATCCACATGTACAAAAATGTTTTCAGCAGCCCTTTTTGTAGTGACGAGAAACTGTAAAGTGAGTGGATGCCCATCAGTTGGGGAATCGCTGAATAAGTTATAGTATATGAATGTTATGGAATATTATTATTCTAGAAGAAATGATCAGCAGGATGATTTTAGACAGGCCTGGAGAGACTTACATGAACTGACGCTAAGTGAAGTGAGTAGAACCAAGAGAACATAGTACACAGCAACAAGATTATGCAATGATCAATTCTAACAGACATGGCTCTTTTCATAGCAAGATGATTCAGGCCAGTCCCAATGGTCTTGTGATGAAGAGAGCCATCTTCACCCAGAGAGAGGACTGTGGGGATTAAGTGTGGATCACAACACAGTCAGTATTTTTACTTTTTTTGTTGTTGTTTGCTTGCATTTGGTTTTCTCATTTTTTTCCTTTTTGATCTGATTTTTCTTGTGCAGCATGATAATTGTAGAAATATATATAGAAAAAAAGCACATGTTGAACATATATTGGATTACTTGCCATCTAGGGGAGAGAGTAGGGGGAAGATGGGGAAAAAACTGGAGCACAAGGTTTTACAATTTGAAAAAAATTATCTACACATGTTTTAAAAATAAAGGGTTTTAATTAAAAAAATAAAGTATCTCTAATAAACAAACCATAGATGTAACCAACAAAGACTTTTTTAGACTAACTGTTAAGACTTTTGGTGGTATATTTTTGTTAGTTGGGTCTAAAAGATTCTAAACCATTAAAAACACATGAAAGGATGCCCTAAATCATTAATAATAAAAGAAATACAAATCAAAATTCTACTTCACTGCCCGAAAATTTAAAAAGATAATAAAAGAAGGGATTAGTTGGAGGGGCTGTGGAAAGACAGGAACATGAAGGCACTACTGTGGGAGCTATGAATTGATACAATCATTCTGGAGGGCAGTATGGAGTTATGCAAAAGAAAACATGACTAAATTATCCATAGCTCCCAGACCTAGAGATTCCATAGTAATGGTATGTATGTATACATGCATATGTGTGTATACATAATCAATAATAAAAAGACTACTAGAATATGTATAGCAGTACTTTTGTAGTAATAAACAACTTAAAATTAAGTGGATTCCCAATACCTGGGAAATGGTTTAAAAAGTAATGGTACTTCTAAATAGAGAATGCTGTAAATATAAAGGGTTATAGCTTTTTGGTCTTTAAAAGTAAATTTGTTTTTATGTATAAAAAAAATCACTTGTTTCAGTCTTCTGCAGAGCAAAATCCTATTGCTAAGTTCTTAGGGAGAAATTAGTTAAGATATGGTGTCATAGAAAAGAAAGATAAAGATTTTCCAAGATGAATAAATATGATTTTTCCATAAGTAGGGAAAAGTAAAAATTTTAAGTTGAAAAAAAAAAAAAAAAGTAATGGTACTTGAATATAATAGGCTATTACCATATCAAAAAGACAACTGTGAATAAGTAATCTGGAGAAAAGAAGACATATGCACTACTGCAGAATGAAGTAGATAGAGGGGCAGCTAGATGGCAAAGTGGATAGAGCATCAGCCCTGAAATCAGGAGGCTTCAAATGTAGACTCAGACACTTAAAACTTCCAGCAATATGACCCTGGGCAAGTCACTTAACCCCAACTGCCTCAAAAAAAAAAAAAAAAAAAAAAAAAGTAGACAAAGCAATTATACATAACAACTTAAATGAGAAAAACATCAAAACAATCAAGAAGTGAGATCAGTAACTTCCTTCACTTCTTCAGAGGAAGAGAACTATAAATTACAGCTATAAGTATAGAATATTTCAGACGTCAAACTTTTTTTTTCCCCTTTCATTTTTCGTTTTAAAAGAATGCCCTCTACAGGGAGAAACAGGAGGAATACAACAGGAAATGTAAGTGGCATAAAAATAAAATATCAACCTGAAAGGTTTTTTTTGAATAACAATGAAAACATTTTTAAATGGATTAATCAATGAATAAGCATTTATAAGCATCTACTCTATGCCAGGCACTATGCTGAGCCTGGAGTTGAGAAAAACACAAATAGAAGGATCAGGACAGGGTCTTGAGATACTCCCACAACTGAAAAAAGGCAATTATCACCATGGAAGGACAATTTTTTTTCTCATCACCATCACAAATATCTATAGTAGTGCCCCTCTAAGAAGTACCAAAACAAACAAACAAACAAACAAAAAAAAAACCAAAAGAGAAACCACCTAAGAATGATAATTTACCTTTCAAGTAAAAGATAAACCACCTTCCCCTTTATTCCTAGTCCTAATTCAAGGCAAAATCTCAGGTTCCTGAACTTTCTCATTCAGTGACTTACATGCCAGAGGAATCCACTGCCACAGATCGGACCCCACCACGGTGACAGAGAATCTTAACCAGTGGCTCTTTCACAGCTGGACACCAGAGGGACACAGTACCTGGGGATCAGGAAATAGAGTCAGAAAAAACAGAGGCCAGATAACCTCACAGGGATTAGACCTAAGGAGTAAGATAAGGGTACAGGAGGAGTCATCATGCCTGGAGCCTGAGGTTTAAGTGCTCATGGGAAGCAAAAGGGAAATGCGAGAGGCCACAAGGTGTGATCTGGGAGAAAAGCAATTGAGTGAAGCAAAAAGACCACTGGACAGAGATGAGGATATGATTGCTCTTCCTGCCTTTGCGACCTTCAGAAAAATCACTTACTCTCCCTAGTTCTCAAAGTGCTCATCTGTAGAACAAGGAAGCTAAGCTAAATGATTTCTAAGAATGTTTACAGATATGAACATTAGAATGGTCAGGCATAGAATACAAATCAGAAAATGGTCACCAACCATTGCTGTGGCCAAGATGGATGACGGCATTATAGGGATTCTGGGTCATCACATCCAGACGCCCAGCCCGAGCTGTCAGGGATGCTACAATCCTGCCAACAGACACATCCAAGTAGGTAAGGAACCCCGTCTCTGACTGTAAAGTAGAGAAAATGAGAGAAAAGGTCATAACTAAGGCCTCTTCCCACCCCTAAGACCTTGCCACCAAACCACACCCTCTGTCAAACATCCCGCTCTAAAGATGGAGATGTCATTTCCCAACATTAATCAATTCCTTTTGGTTTTGGGGCATGAAAAGTACTCACAGCTGTAGCCAACAGGAAGTGGAAAGGCAGGTACTCAAGTCGAGTGACACGGTCACATCTTCGAACGCAGTGAAGCTCAATTCCTTGGTTATCATAGACATGGAGCCAGCGTTTC
Organism: Myrmecobius fasciatus; assembly: GCA_023553655.1. Classification (NCBI taxonomy): domain Eukaryota; kingdom Metazoa; phylum Chordata; class Mammalia; order Dasyuromorphia; family Myrmecobiidae; genus Myrmecobius; species Myrmecobius fasciatus. Next base: position 8,012 of record JAJPUD010012261.1, read on the forward strand.
TGGGCAACTGCAAACAACGTCTCAGAGTGCAGGAACCTAGAATCAGAAATCACAGTCAATGCCACAAAATGAACTCAAGCTTGGTCAATGACCCCAACCACTGGCAGACCCTTGCATGGTCAAAGCCTCACCCACTCAATGATGGCCCTGGATCCCATTTACCGTATATCCCTCACAGCTTCCATAACGTTGATTTCACACATTAATTTCTTTGTTATCCAGTCAAAAGTGGCTACATGACCTCTCCGCCCACACAAGGCAAGGTGTCTGGTGGAAGAGAAAAGTATATCCCCATGGTAATAAGCCTCAGTTCCCAGAAACTTATGATATTATCTGCTCTGCCCCTCCTCCTTTTCTCCCTCCCTCTGAGAAAGAGAAAGACACAGATATTGGTTCAAAAAAATGGCATGCATAAAGATAGTTATTTTGATATATTGAAATTCTCTCTTCTACCCAGAAATAAAAGCATAGTTCAACTGCCAAGGAGACAATCTCATTGCCCATTGGTGAAAAAAACCAATCAATATTTGTTAATTATCTACTATGTGCCAGGCACTGTACTAGAAAAATGAGAAAGATTCACTATATAAACAAGACAAAGTCCTTCACCTTCCAGTCCGTGAATAATTGAGCCGATAGGGTCCAAACTGGTGCAAGTTCAGGTCAAAATGCTACATTACAAAAGGGAAAGGCAATAAACATTTACATAGCACCACTGTCTTAAGTAGTGAGAGTCAAGAGGACAGCCAAACCTGGAAATCCTTCTACCCAAACCCAATCATATCATACTTATGTCTCCTCCTCCTCCTCCTCCTCCTCCTCCTCCTCCTCCTCATCAGGTTTCTTCCCAGTCTTCAACCTTACCTTAGCCGCACTTGCAATGTCCACAGCTTTTGCAATGTCAGCCTGGCAAATTGTAGCTGTGTCTTCCCCATCCTCTCCCTCTAAAAATCTGTAAAGGATGAAGGTTCATTTTCAAATTCATTAGGACAGGGTTGAACAGAACTAAGAATAATGGTTGTGAGAAGGGAATGGAGAAGGAGATAAAGGATGACAACAATAACAACACAGATTAGAATCCAGGGGCTGTGGTTATTGACCTCTGAAAGCAGAAGTCACTAAGCAAGTTTGGCTCACATACCCAGGCTCTTCAGAAAGCAACAGTTCAGCCTGGGCTGCACGAACACTCGTTTCCTCCTCTTCATCTGTAGCTGCCTTGAGCTTGTGTTCAGTTACAAACTTGAGGGGATGCTTCTGAGGGAATGTGGAACCAAAGGTCATAGGTTAAGGATCAGAGACTGAGAAACCCGACTTCTTTTAAACATTGATGTCCATTAAGAGGCCAACAATGAGGAATGGGAATATCAAAGGTACTGTGATTAACAATAGCTGTAATGGACATTAAGACACCATTCCTCCCCAGCCTACCTTCTTACCTTAACAAATTTAGAACTTCCTCTTTGGAACTTCTTTACAGCATTCTCTAAGACTGGGGCTGGCCCTGGGAATGGATCTTGAGCCTAGGGGCAGTGAGATGGAGTTTGCATCAGAGATGGAGACTATCTCTCCTTTCTCCTCCCTTAATTTTTTTAATTGCAATGCTTTACTTTTACATATCACTTTGCAATCCAAGGTATAGACAACTTTCCTAGGTGAAAAAATTTTTAGACCATTATAATGAAACTTATCTTAATTGACTCATTACCTCATACTTTTTTCCCAAACTCCTTTTCTTCTCCAAACCCTTTGTTTACTCTCATTTTGCCCTACTGCCTTAATTCTCCAAAGAGATCCTACTCTTTCCTTTCCATTCACAAAATCCACATCAAAGCATCTCATAAAGTGGTCACGAGAAGCAGAACAGCTATGGGTTGATGAGATCCTTCCAGTTTCGCCTAATAACTCAAGGAGGACACAGGATCCCTCCTTCCCAACCTGGAACTTACCCCAGATAAGGTATGACTCAATTTCAACTCCTGTTTCTGATTTGGCCTCAGATCCTTCTTCAACTGCAGGTGCTTCTGGTTGTGCTTTGACCTCGGATTCTTCTGGCTCTGTTTTGACTTAAGCCTCTGTGTCTGTTTCAGCCTCTTTGACACCTGGGAACCCTTGGGCTGAGTCCCATCTTCCCTTTTCCTCTTGGTTGCTTTGACAGAGTCAGGGGCAGTGGGGTTGGATGGGAGAGAATTGGCTTCATCAGCTTCCCCTTCCCAGTAGCGTAGAGGCTATTGGGGGGAGAAGTGGAGGGGAAGAAGAGGTGGCTATGAGCAGGCAACAGCAAGATCTAAGCCAGATCCCAGGCAGGCTGGATGCTCCCTTGCCCTGCACCCAAACCGGGTCCATAAAAGATATGATTCCTGGGCATTGAAAGTTTAAAAGTGCTAAAACTATGCATTAATTGAAAATTTTGTGTTATTTTCCTTATGTCATGCAAATTTGATGTTTGTCTTCTTAAAAGTGCTAAAACTAGATAAATTGTAAAATTTGTTTTATTAGTCTTATTCTAACATTTCACTTAGGAAAAAAATGTGAAGTACTGATATTTATAAAGATTTAGAAATAAAAACGACACAAACTATTAAAAAAGTGAATTCTAATGTTGATTGAAATTCCTCTTTTACAATACAAGCAGTGGAAGCTTTAATTTCAATTCCAATAAAAATTTGTGAATATAGATTTTCAACACTATCAAAACTAAAAGTAAAAATCACCATTAATGTCCAAAATGACACCACTATTGTCTTGTTAAAAACCATGCAACAATTTAGCATCTTATTGAAGCTCAGCAATAACAGTCCTCACATTGACAAGTCTTTTAAAAATAAAATTTAACTTCAATTTACTCATATTTTAAATGTGCTATATTGTTATTTAATGTTAACAGAAGTACACCTATTACTATAACACTAATTTGATTTTCGAATACTTTGCAAACTACGTTATGAATTTTGCATGATGTCTTTGAAAATATTTTTCTAAGATGGGCAATAAGGCTTCAGTAGCCTGCCAAAGGGCTGCACGACACAAATAAAATTAAAAATTTCTGATTTGCGTTAATAACAAGAGTGATTTCACCCAGAAAGAAGTGGAAATAGCACAAATTGCCTACACAGCTCGGGTCGTCCATGGTCCTTCCCGCTTACCCCGCCGGGCCAGGGAGCAGAGGCACGCCATACCTGTTTCTTGCCTTGGGCCTTGACCCGGGCCTTGGTACAAGGCTTCGGAGCCGCTTCCATGCGCCCAGATCCCCAAACGCCTCCAAATATCACGTGGAAACGCTTCTCCACAATCCCGCGATCCGCCAATGGATGACACCGGAAGTCATTGTTGGCGTGGAAGGACCCCAAAGCCTAGCGACCAATGTAAGACAGCTGTCTTCCGGAAGCCATGGTGGGCAAGTTTGTATCTGCAGGCTGCGATGTTGGACACTGGCGTGGGGACCGTGATGTGTTTATAAAAGATAAGCAATTACCTTGAAGGAAGCAACTAAGCGACCAGAGAGGGCTTCGAGAATCGAGTACTTGTATTTTCTTTGGGTTATTCCGCCGCTAAACACCTTTGAGGTACCGATTTTTCCGGTTGGCTGGCCTGCTTGTAAAAACGTCGAGACTACATTTCCCGGCGTGCCCTGCCCTTTTTCAGCGTGTCTCTTGTCACGTGCCTCTAGTTTTCCCAGTGTCCCCTATTTACTTCCGGGTTCTGGAGTTCTGATTGAAAGTGAAGGAACGGGGTGTGTGTGTCTCTGTCTGTGTGTGTGTGTGTGTGTCTGTCTGTCTGTGACTGAAGCTGAAGCATTCTCGAGGTCTAACGGGTTAGAGGCGTGTATAGAGGCCGAGGCGGGCCTTAACTGGCCTGGGATTCTGTAGAGGGCAGTGCCAAGCTGCCAGTTGTGGAGTGACGTTCTCCTACGCCTACTTCCAGTGATTCTCTAGTCCTTCTCACACCATGGCCGAGGTGATTCAGAAGAGGCTTCAGGGGGAATTGGAGAAGTACCAACAGCTACAAAAGGGTGAGTGAGACGAGACGTGGAGCTGCCTAGGTATACTAATACTCAGATACGGTGTTTCGCTGCCAGACATTCCGGGAATCCTCCAGAGTGATCCTCACAGGAACCCCCTTTACGCCACCCAGGTTGTGGCCTAATCCCTATTCATGGAAAGGGTTGAAAAAAAAAAATAGTAAAAGATTTGAGACTCTCGTATTCAAGTGCTGGCCTTTGTCCACAACTTGGCATGTCATGTTGGGCAGTCATTTCCTTTGTCCAGGACTTTTTTCCTCATCTGTAATATGAGGTTTATCATTCCTGCCCTCCATTACTTGCACCATAGTGGTATGGAGGGAAAGCTAGTACTTTGTATGTAAAATTTGATTTTTTTTTAAGTGATTTCATCACTAAGGTTTGTGACATACTTGATGTATTGGTATTAGTGGTGTTTCAAGTTGTCTAATTTTCTTTTCTTTCTTTTCCCATCTCCAGACTTGAGTAAGTCTATGTCTAGTCGACAGAAGCTGGAGGCACAGTTGACAGAAAATAACATTGTGAAAGAGGTGAGAGACCAGGTTTGAAGGTGTCCAGGAGCCATGAGGCATTTCCATGCATTTTGTATCTCCAACCATTTCTCTCTAACTCCAGGAGTTAGCTTTACTGGATGGATCCAATGTGGTATTTAAGCTTCTGGGCCCAGTGTTGGTCAAACAGGAACTGGCGGAGGCTCGAGCTACTGTGGGCAAGAGACTGGACTATATCACAGCAGAGATGTAAGTATTATCCTCCCTTCATGCTGCATGCTTCCATTCTCACCCCCACACACGCACATTTAACTCTTACCTTTTGTTAATAAGATTTTCATATCATTTCATTTCCAAATATACTTTAACTTTATTCATTTCTTTTTCTCCCATGATCCCTCATTAGTTTACTAATCTATTGTACAGTTGTTCCAAGCTCTCCCCTCCCAACTTGTGAAATCCCTACCATGATTATCTTTTTGGGTCTTCCCTACTTCCCCATAGTAAACGATACGAATCTCAGCTCCGAGACCTGGAAAAACAGTCTGAAAAACAACGTGAGGCCCTGGCTCAGTTGCAACAGGAATTCCAGCGTGCCCAGGCTGCCAAAGCAGGGTCTTTGGGAAAGTCTTGATCTCTCTGGTTGGGGGAGGAATAGAGAAGGAAAAGACTGTGGCAAATAAAATGTGAAAATATCTGACCCTGGTTTTGTTTTCTAAGCACTATATTACATTACTTTCCTCTGTTTCCCTGCCTCTCTTCCTTCCCCTTCCCAAGGCTGTTTAAATCCTGAACCAACCATAGTTTCACCTTAGTACCTCTTGTCCAACCTTATTTCTAGTGAATGGGGATTCTAATTCTGATTAGAACCTTATTACAGACTAAAAATTAAATCTGTTTTTCACCCATGCCCTCAACTTGGTATTCTATTACTATGGCTAGTCAGACATTAAAATTTCATGTAGAATAATGATGGGGAGGGGGGAGACATTTATGTTATAGCTTGGGCAATGTGAGGCAGATATGTTTTTTGACCATAAATACAAGAAACATCTAATGTTGTGTGACAATCACTGTGTGATTAGGCTATAATTATATTCCATGTCATTAACCCCAAAAGGTTAGTGACAGTTATTCTTACCTTACAAGGTTTTTTTGAAATTATGGAATAGATCTCAGAAATCATAAAAATTAGTACCTATTTAGTCTGTTTTAATAATCCTGGAGAGGTCTAATAAATTTTCATGGGTCCTCTGATTCTAACTCTAGTTATTCTTCTTACCTACCCTTCAACTAAAAGATTAGGTTTTATGCAAGACCACTTTTAAGAAGTCTGCAGGTGTGTACATTACCAAGGGAGTATGCACTCATTTTGTCCAAACATCTTTATCTTCTCCATAAACTGCTATGCTATGTGATCCAGAAATTTGAATTGAATTTCTTGAAACATTTTTAGTTTACACTACATTAGTTGAATACTCTCTCTTTAGCTTTTCCTTAACATTCCCTTTTTTCAAATTAGCAACTAGCAGAGCAATATGGTGCTCGTATAGTAAGAGTTTTTGGTGTGTGATAGTGATCCCAGATTGGATGACTATAAGGAAGGACAGTACACATGCTGGGGTCTTAGCTTGGGGATGAAGATTGACTATAGGAGGGCTTTTTAAATGATGGTATTGTGGAGTTGATGAGCTGAAAATGAATTCTTGGACAATTAGAACACTGTTGTCAAACCCTCTCACCTGAAACCTTCCATAGAAGTGGCAGCTGGCATGAACCAGGGCTTGGACCTGTGAGCTTCTGAGGTGCATAGATTCTAGAAGTCAAAACAATGAGTCGGGGTCATGTAGTGTGTTTATTGTTTTAGTGTTGTCACAGTACAGGAGTCCCTGGCTGGGGGTGGGGGATCATAGAAAGGGGGCCCCTATAAGACTTTCCTTCTTTTTCTCCCCTCCCTCTACCCGTTCCTGGTACTCAGAGCCTCTAGGCCATGTGCCTTTCAAGCCTTTCCCTGGCCCTTGCATTCTGAATGTGACAAGCAGAAAAGAGTCAAAGGTGACAGTATGACAAATAGTAAGACTCAGAAGGTAGGAGCCTTGAGAAATGTAACCTTTCTGTGTCTACTACCACAATAGTCAAAGAAATTCAAAGTGGCTGTCTAACATAACTGTAGTAAACACCCAGGGCTGTTCCTTTCTGACCAAGCATGATTAGTTATCATACAAGATGACTGTCTCAATCCAACATGGTCATCACTATTCAAGGTGGCTAATAACTAACGACATAGTCACCATTGCTTCTGCAAAACAATGTAATTTTCTCAGAACAGTGCCCGAGCAATTTTTCGTCCTGTGGCCTTGATCCTGGGGAAAGAACCTCCTCCTCCCTCACCGGGAGAATTTGCAGGGATAGCAGGTCCACTGGAGAAACCTGGAGCTACTGAAGAGGGTGGCTGTCGATGTCTCAACAGGAAATCGCTAGAAGCACCATTCATGGCATAGAAGACATTAGCTGATGGTGGAATGGTCAGTTCTGAACAGTCATCAGATAGACATAAGATCCAGGGTCAAAAAATAAAAGAATGAATTATTCCAAGTCACTGAGGATCCCAATGACCAAACCTATCACTCTACAAGACTAGTTTTTAACCCTCCTTCCCCCTGTGACATCTGACCTCGATTGCTTGGCAGCAGTTGCACCAACTCGAAATCTGCAGCTATTGCTGGATCCCGATTATTTTTTTTCAGAACACAATTGATAACACTTGGAGCTTTGTCCTGGCTTGTCACCTGGGGGCAATCAAAGAACCAGACTAGTTGGACATTGGTGCCCAGTTCTCATGTGAACATCCATACCTAACATGCTAATGTGCAAAAGAAAATCCAGCATAGTGACCCTGATCCAAAATGGGCCAATGATATCCACTGAATTGCTCACAACATCTCACTGATAAATCCCTAACCACCACCTTTCAGAGTACTGATCATTCAATAATAGCCACCAAATGTGTCGAGTGGCTTCTGATATTCAATAGGATCAAGACACACAAAAAAATACACCTTTTGTGTATTTTTTTTGGTTGCAAAAATCTAAGAAGGCAGACAAACTCAAACTGGTTCGCTTCATTTTATATTTCTCTTCAACCCTATATTAGTGCCCAGCTTCCTCTCACCAGTATGCTCTTGTAGACACTGCCATCATTCCCAAGCTCCATCTGCACACGGATTATGCGACAGTCAGAGGTCCCTAGTCCACTTCCCTGCCTACTCCCAGAGCCTGTCCCAATGGCAGTGCCCTCCTCTGATCCACTGCTAAGAGGAGAGCCACAGGAGGCAGAACGTCGGTGACCTCGGGTGGGCTTGGGAGAATACGATGTTGGGGAGAGCAAACCAGAATTGGCAGGAGTGTGGGAGGAAGGAGCCCCATTTAGGGTAGAGTCCAGAGAGGAAACAGATGGCCATTTCATATGCTGGAGACAGATAAGACATAATAAAAGTCAATGGAAGAATAAGGAAGACACAGAGAGGACAGCACTAAGGTCTAGAATTAGGTCCTTACCTGGGTGAGGCGAGTGAGCAAGGGGGCAGGAGAGGCAGTTGTGCTATCCTCTCTGGGACCAGGCTGATCCCAGGAGACAAGGGGAGTAGGACCACCAACAGATCCTAGTACACTGTGAGAAAGGGCTGGATAGGTTAGAAGGAAAAATTGAAAGTCCCCTACTAGCCCCTTCTAGAGGCTACTCTTTTGCTTCCATAGAAACACCCTCCCCTAACCCCCATTCTCTACATCCTCCTCTCACTCTGTCCAGTGAGAGATGACCAGTGTTGGCCGAAGCATCCGGGGAGCTGGGAGATCACTGACTCCAATTGGTTCCACTTCACAAGACACATGATGACTAGTGGAGGTTCAAAGGTCAAAAGTCAGAATTTGCTATCCCAAATATCTCCCTATATTAAACATCCCGGAGCGCCCTTCTCCCCTCTCCTGTTTCCATTACCCTTGGGATACCAAATCAGTCACCTTTGAGCCTCTGTCAGGGGCTGGAGTCTTTGAAGCCACTGTTGGACGTTAGGATCAGGCTGGAGATCATAACGTCGACATTCATCCTGAAGACGCCTAAGCTCAGACAGGACAGAGAATTCCTGCAGGAAGTACCCCAAGAATGAGCCTTGATACTGAGAGAGCCCAAGGTCAACCCTCTCCTCATCCCTTCCCTGGGGAGCCTATGCATCCAACTCCCCTCCTCATTACCTTCCTCCTCTTGTCAAAGTTGATGTAACCGTTCTGGGGGGGGGAAAGGTAAAAGAATGAAAACTTTGACCTAGTTTCCTAGAACTTGATTCCTATCCAACCTCTAGTCACACATTAAAAAAAATAAAAAGCCACTCTGACCAGTTTGTCAACTGATGCACTACCTTCCCCCAAGGCTAACCACACATACACTGACCTCCAGCTCATCCCTGGAGGCTGCATCCAGCATTACCAGGTCTTTCAGGAAGGTGCCAAGGTATGGGACCACACCCTGAAGGCAGGAAGAAAAGAGTCATGGTTTAGCTACCTCCCCACACTTTAGGTTGCCCTCTTGGAATAGGACATTTGCTTCACCATCCCTTTGTCCTTTAATAATGATCATAATGATGAGTTCATATTTCTAGTACTTTACAGTTTATGAAATATATGCCTTGTAATCCTAAGGTAGATAGTGTCATTAAGTATAAGGCAGGGACTGGACTGATTTTTTCAATGGCATAGGGAATTCCCTCTCAGAAGAGGAAATTTCCCCTACCAGTTCAGGCTGGCATCTCTTCTGCAACTTAAAGAATTTTCTTGAACAATGAGGTTAAGTGATTTGCCCAGTATGTCAGGAATTGCTGACCCTGAGCTCTCCTGGCTCCAAACCTAATTCTCTTTCCTCTACTATGTAGCCTCTTAGTGCTACGGTAAATACATTTTATAGACGAGAAAACTAAGGCTTGTAGTAAGTGAGAAGTGTTGGTGCTGAAACTTGAAGCCAGGTCTGTATGACTCCCAGTTCAATGTCCTGTCTCCCCCATCTGATCTCCTTACTGCTGATCTCTCAGCAGGCACTCACCCCACACTGAGGCAGCACATTTCTCACAGGTTTCTTGATGTTTGGTTCCACTGGCAGAAGCACCTTCGTCTCCTGGAGGAAACAAAATAGTTTGGGAGGAAATTAAAGAATGAAATTTGAGCAGTAAAGGAATGAGGAGGTAAGGGGAGTACCTGGAGTAGTAGTTCCCGGCTTTGGGAATAATTATCTTCCTCTGAGAAAATCTGACGGAGGCTGGAGAAGAGGCGGAGGCTGTCCCTGGTAGGAAGAGCGAGAGGCCCTGAGAATCTTTTATCTTCAATCCTCCTAAAATCCTCAGGAACCACCCCTTAAGACCACCATCTCTTCCTCAGGAGTTTACTCAACTTTCTCTCTTAAATCCAGATAAGGACTCCTTCATCTATGACTCCATTCCCCACAAATACCTGGTTATCTCTCCCCAGGCCAACCGAAGCCTGTGGATTGGACTGGACTGAAGGGCTGACACAACAGCATAAACAGATGAGAAATTTCGGAGCAATCGACACTCCTGGTTAAGGGTGGAAAGGTAAATGATTATTTTATCTGGTGTTTAGAATCAGAATTCTCCAATTGCTCCAATTCTTCAGCCAGGAAAACCTTCTCTTCAAAATCCTGGCTAAGTTTTGCCTTTGATCTCCTTTTGCTCTACCTTCCCACTCTGGGTACAAACAGTGTTCCCTAAAAGTTTTCTCACCTCTGCCACCCGGATCCATTTCTCTAAGAGCCTTGCCCTCTGCGGGGGTCGGAGAGGCCGGATGTTGACCTCTTCAAGGCCCTCTCCAGATACTGTGGCTCCCAAGACAGAACTAACCACAGCTCCAGCCACCTTGTTAAACTGAGTAACTGTTGCTCTGACAGAAGGACATAGGTGGGAGTGACCAGGCCGGTCCCTGTGGCCCCATATTGCCCCAAGGCACTGAGAAGGGACCAACGAGAGGAACAGCTCCTGGTGAGGCAAAGATTTGGAGGTCAAAGGTTACAGTTGGGAGCCTTCAAAAAGAAGGGTCATGGAGAGGTGAGGGTCAGTGTTCCAGTAATCTTGGGTTTGGAGACCTCAGATGGTCAATGAATAAGTTTCCCTGGAGTTTACAAATATAAACAGGCTTCAGTAGGAAAAAGACCCTTTTCTAACGGGCAAGGAAGGTTATGGGGGAAAGCATAAGAAGCAAGGGAATGATCAGGAGTAAAGGATAATTTAGTGAGGGATCATTTGAGGGAGGAAGGGAGAGATCAGAGGTCAGGGTCTCACCGCATCCAGCAGGGTCAGCTGCTCGGCCAAGTGGTCAGCGAGGAACACCAGGACATCCGTGGGGTCAGCAGGGGGATCGCCAGGGGAAACCAGGGGCTTAGGGAGGTCAGGGGCTGGGAGGGCCACCCGGGATCGGAGGGCTTGAATGAGATCAACGATGTCCCCACCAACAACCTCCCCTGCTTCATCCCCTGTCCGTAGCAGGAAGCTTTCAAGCCGGTCAAGTTGTTCCCTGACCTCAGAGCCAAAATCCTCAGGGTGAGAGGTCAGCCAAGTTGAAAGAACAGAGATGGCTAACCTGAGGGGGGAGGGGATCAGCCTGGTATAAGAAATCAAGCTGGGGTCAAGCCATAGCTAGGGTGGAATGGGATAGGAGGGTCAAAGGTTCAGGGATCACTCACCCTCTTGTCCTGAACAAATCAGCACTGGGCCTGGATTCTAAGGCCTCCAGTCTGGAAGGAAAAGAGGGAAGTTCATCTGTCCATCCTTCCCAAATACCCTGTGGCCTCTGACTTCTTTAGCCAGATGACTCTCTCGACATTCTAATCGCACATTCCCCCTGACCTGTCAGCCAACAATCCCAGTACAGTCGGTGTGGAGGTGAATGCCTTGTGGGTGGCCAGAAAGGCTGGCATAAAAGTCATATCAGACCCTGATGTCCTGGCATCCAGCAGATGTCTAACCAGAGCAGATAGAGTCCCAGCCCGAAGTCGACGAGAAGAACGAGGAGGTGGCAAAGGAGCCTGCAGAAGATGGGAAAGGGTTGCTGGCTCTTCACTTACTCCATTCCCTTCCTCTGCCAATTCAGAACTCATAGATTCAAACAACTGTTAAGTGGAAGAACTAACAAGTAAGTGGCCTATGAGGAAATCTAGGATATCTGTGGGGTCAGCAGAAGAGTCACCAGGAGCTTTGAAAGGGTTAGGTGTTGGGTGTATAAAGAAAGAAACTGAGGTTCAAAGAAAAAGTTTCTTGCTCAAAAAAATAGAATCTATCCTTGGTCTTGACTGATAGTTGCAATACTACTTTCAGGAAGACAGATTGTAGGAGAGCAGGGAGGTGAAGGCATAGAAGGCAAGATGAGAGGAGACAGGCTCTCACCAGGGGATCAAGGGGCCGATATTGACGACTGGTGACAGTGAAGGTAGCACCATCCTCATCTTCATCCCAGACAGACACAGGAGCCTGGAAAGGGAAGGGATGAGGGGGAGTCAGTGTTAACTCATTTCTCCTCTATACCCTGGCTCCCAATCATCCCCATTTCATTCTTATTATTTGCTCCATCACCTGAGGAGAGAAGCAGTACCCTCGAGTTCGGGGAGTGGGAGAGGTTTGGAACCCTGTATCCCTTGTCTTGGGAATGAAGCAGCCCCCCCCAAGCCACCTCAGGGCCCTGCAGAGAGGGGGGGGCTGCAGTGAAGGGGAAGGTTGGGTACACAAGCCCAGATCCTGGGGACCTCTCCTTCCCGCAGCAGAACTCCAAAACAGTGGCAAGACGCAAGCAGAGACAGAAAGCAATGGAGACACTGAGATTTGGGGATTTGGGGGAAAAGAAACTGAGACTTGAGTTACATAGTTTCACTTCTATTCCCTGCCTCTTAACCAAGGCAATGTCTGAGTCTGGGGAATGACCCTATTCCCCAATAAGTTTCCTCCTACATCCTGTCTCTCCCTCCCCTCAACCCCCAAGAACTCCTTCCCCAAGGCAGCAGCTCCGATTCTGACAGGAAGGAGAAGAGGAAGTGGGGTTAGTTGGAAGCTAAAGTGGGGGTGGAGAAGACTCAAGGGTCACGTGGCTCCAGTCCCTCCCACAGCCAATCCCGAAAAACCAGCCAAACGGGTCACATCACTCTAATCCAGGGACCCAGGAGTACAAGCCCGAGCTCCTGACTACCGCCACCGGCAGAGAAAACTAGGTGTCCACCACCTAGACAAACACTACCTCCACCTCCACCACCAGCCTCACTTCTCCCTTCCCAGTAGAGGAGGCTCCCCGGTTTTTTCCCTAAGCTTTCCTCCAGGGTTTAGGGGAGGGGTCACGAATCTAAGGGCTTCCTTCCCAATCCCAAAGCAAGAGAATCAGGTTACTGTGGAAACAAACCCCTCCTCCTCAAACAACAAGGGAGAACAGACAGTACACAGCTGGGGACAGAAAAGGGACATACATAGACACGGAGGAAGCAAAGCAGGAGCAGGAGGAAGAAGCAGCAGAAGAGAAGGTGGCAAGGAGACAGGTGGGCAGGCCGGTAGATGGGCGAGCAGACAGACACGCTGGCACATACACAGACAGAGTCTAGAGATGGAGCCACAGAGAGAGCGCAGAGGCAGACTTTGGAGAAAGCTACATAAAGGAACACTTTATCGTGCACACATTGTCCACCCAACTATCCCCAAGTCTCACCTCTTCCTCTTCCTCCCCGCCCCTCCCCAGGCTTCCGCCCCCTTCGGGGTCCCGGCTCCTAAAGCCGCTCAGTACGACTCCCCCAGGGGAGGCCTCTCCCGAGTCCAACAGCAGTCTCAGGGGTCTGGGGAGCATGGCTAAGACCAGGACTTAGGGGATCAACCGGGTCGAGCCATGGGGCCGCCTGGGAAAAACATGGAAGGAGGGGCGTCAAGGTAGGGGAAAGAAGAGGACTGCTAGAGAAGGGCTGGAGAGGGTGGACAAGAGGGCAGAGAAGGAAGCGGGGTGGACAAGTTCATTGGATGGAGGCATCCGAAGGGGTTACAAGCACAGTGCCGGCGGACGGTTTGTAGGAGTGGGGAACCAGAAAGGAGGCCTTGGGTAGGTGCGCGCTGGAAGGAGACTTGTGTAGGGGACGGTATGTGGGGAATCTGGCGGGCACAGAGATTTGGGGGGCCGACCCCAAGGGTCAGCGGGAAGAGACAGCGTCTGGGCGGAGGGGGGCTTTGGGGTTCTGACCTGGTTCCGGTCGGGGCAGGGATGGCGCGGGCCTCCGGGCAGCTGTTCCTGTCGGTCTCAGGCCGGAGCCCCGAGTCCCTCCCTGTTTTTCCGCCCACCCCCCCCCTTTCCGCTCCTCCTTCCCCTCCTCCTCCGGGCAGTCGTCTGCTTGCTCGGAGTGCAAGAGTCCAATAGAAAAGGAAGTAAGGGACAGAGAGCCTTGAGGGGGAGGTGTGTGCAGAGAACCCAGACTTTAAGTGTGAGATGGGCGGGGAGGGAAGGTGAGGTGTCCTCGCAGCAGATAGCCAGGTACCCAGAACATTCCCTAAGCCCCGAAGCCTTTCTTCTTTGGGGAAGCCGGCCCCCAAGTTCTTGTTTTTACACCCACTCCCACCCCAATCCAGTTAGCGAAAATGACAAGGGTCTTTGCGGCTCCTATGAGCTAGGAAGATTATCTCCCGTTAATCCGCGCCACCTCTCTCCCTCTCGGGGATAGAATCCACTACTGTTTTTCCACGAGGCTCACAGGGTTTAGGTGGAGGGGAAAACGGTCGAATAGAAGCACGTCTTGTTCCGGATCCCTAAGCTCCGGAATTTATGCTTTCCTGGCCGAATCTCCTTTGGAGGTGGGCGAGGCTGCTTTCCTAGGTCCTTATACTCTGTGCCTTCCCCCCCCCCCCAACTTGCACACTCTTGAGGAATGCCGGTATCTGGTGTTAAGGGATAATTGCAAGGGGAAAGGCTGCGGCAGAACCGTAACAAGGGTGGGAAAGACAGGGCCTGATCCTGGCACTGGCATATAGGGTCTCTATGTCTCTACCCAGGCTGGGGACCATAATCCTAGCTCCAATCTTCTTCCTCCCTTGGGCCCCTCCCTCATCTGAGGGATCTCAGATCCACTGCGCCACCTAGCTGCCCCTCCCAAGGGAGGGGCAGCTAGGTGGCGCAGTGGATAGAACACCAGCCCTGAAGTCAGGAGGACCCGAGTTCAAATTTGGTCTCAGACACTTAACACTTCCTAGCTGTGTGACATTGGGCAAGTCACTTAACCAATTGCCTCAGGGGGAAAAAAGAGTGTAAGGGGAATGGGGGAAAGATGGACGATGCTGCAATCCTTGCTTTGGGAATAAAGCAGTTTCCTTAACCCAAGCATTCTCAATGCTCCTTAAAGAAGGGGTGCCACAGGAAAGAAAGAGTAAAGTCTAGATCCTGGGGGCCGATCCTTTCCAGAGCTGAACTCCAAAACAATGATGACACAAGGGAGAGCTCTTTTGGACTAAGAGAGAGTTGTGTTGCTGGCTAGTGGAGCCACCACAGCAGCTCTCCCCCGCCTCCAAGAGACTCCAGATTCATCGTCCTTGGGACCTCCTTCTGCTGGAGTACTGACTGATGAATTAAAGGCCCTCTTCCCTCCCTATACTGTCCCTGGCATTCCAGTATCAGGTCCCATCGGGAACGCCCTGGATTAGCTAAATTGATTGGCCTCCTTGAATAACCTGGCCTCAGCAGCTTGAATTTCTGGGGCCTCTTCAGGACACTTTGGCATTTCAATTCTCCACCTCCTGAGGTCTGGAAGCAACTTAACTCTTGAAGTGTCCTTCCTTTCTAGCAAAAGTTCCCAGAAGTCTTCTTCCTTTCCCAGAACAGTCATGCTTCTCACTTGATGGGACTGAGGGAAGGCACGCACATCACACACCTAATCCTTGGAAGCCATACTCTCCCAAGGTATGGACTGTTTTTGTTCCAAATGAAAAAAAATCTTCATTAAACTTAAGTAGTTAAGAATACTGAAGAGATATGGGGCCAAGGAGATAGTGAGATCATAGGGTGAATTAACCATAACTGGAACGAACTGTTCTGTCTGATCCAACTTTATTTTGATGAAAGACACACTTTCCCCTACCCAAAACACTTCCTATCAGTTTGGCAGAACTCGCCCAAAGCACTAAGCAGCTGGGTCTTTTTCTCAGTGGGATTTCTGGAAGAATAAAAAAATAGAAGATGCAGTATAGTAGACAATAGGCGGCAATTGGGACTCCAACCCTTTCTGTTCTACAAATGAGGAAATTAAGGTCCAGATATGAAAAATAACTTGTCCAAGGTCATGACCACTAATAAGCACCAGATAGTGATTTAGGAATTTTAGGAGGTAGAGTGGGGTGAGTTTAAGCTCTGATAGTGGGGAAAATAAAAAATCTATATGTATGATGGATCAGATGAAATGGGGAGTGAAATTCAATTCTGAGGATATATAATAGGACCTTAGTCTCTAAGGAGCTGATTACCTTTTCCTTTATATCTGTGGAAGGAGACAGGAAGCTCCCTGGAAGAGAAATAAAAGTTAGAACGATGACTCTGGTTACACATCCCAGGCCTGTGAAGTGTGTGTGTGTTTGGAATGAGAGCTAGGGTGAAGAAATTTAAGAAAAAGAAGGGGAATGAAGATGGGATTTTGAAACATTGTGAATAAATATTTCGGCAGGGTCTCACCATTTGGAGGATTGATAGGGTGAAGTTTTAGGGGGCTAAACTCCCTCAGGTTTTGGGGGGAAGGGGTTCCAAGATTTGAGAGTAAGATGCAGAGACTTACCGATCCACTCCATTCCCTTGAGGAGTCCGAGAAGGAGAAATGCTGAGAGGAACAACCCTACTCCATCTTCCAAGGAAGGTCCAGAAACTCCTGGGGGTGTAGAAGAGGTGGGAGATCCATTTATTTTGTCTGGGATCTGTGCTCCCAGCCCTTGGGATTCATGGACTTCCTCTTCTCCCATCACCTTGTCCTTCCTTACCTGCCACTTCTAGAAACACTTGGGCACTGAGTCCTTTGGCTTGAAGGCTGGAGTGGTGGACCACACAGGTATAACGAGAGCCATGCTGCTCCACCATGACTGGGGGTGGGTGAAGATATGCTGAGACACTGACAGTGCCATCAGGATGATATCGATAACTGGAGCGCCAGGCTTGGCCACCTACTTCCCTGCTCCCTCTTCCTGTACCAGTGTGAAACTTCCAGGACACTTGTAGCTCTTCCGGGGGATAGAAATGGGAAATGAGACAGAGGAGTTCTGGGGGAGTTTGCCCTGGATATGCCCAAACTATAGGAGATGGGACTAGGGTCACTTTTGGGGGCTCTGCAGGAAAAAAAAAAAAAGAGTATTGGAATTGTCAATGTCAAGGGGCAATTAAACATAATTTCGCCCTTTAGCTTCATCTCACCTCCCCCCACCCCTACCCCCTTAACTGACCTCTTCTTGGTCCCTAGGAACTCTTTCTTCTCCCTGTTCAATCTTGCCTTCAATTTCCCTCCAGATTCAACCTCTTTCCACACATGCCACTACTCCCACCTCATCTCAGTACCAGGCCCTTTTTCCTACTACAGGCATTTCACTATCTAGTTCTCCCATTCACTTACTTTGTATTTCCAGCTTCAGGGCTACCTGGGCTTGCAGGTGAGGAAGATGAACAGTAGCCAGGTGAGTACCCTCCTGGTGAGGTTTCACATCTGGTAGCAGCAAGGTCCCATTCCCACTCCATGGGCCCTTCACTCCTTCCTCATCCCAGGCAGCAAATGCCACTGCTCCCTCTGGAGATCCTAGTGCCTGGCCACCCAGTCCTGGAGTCACGGCCAAGAGCAGCTGTCCAGTCCCCCGATGCTGTCGCCGCCACTCCAGCCCAAAGGGAGGGGGACCCAGAGAAGAGGAGGCCCCACCAGAGTGGGGAGGTGAGTAAGTAAAACTCAAGTCCAAAATGGCATTTTTACCGGGTCGCACCAGAGCAACAGGAGAGTGAGAGAGGACTGTCAGTACAGCTTTGTGGGGCAAAATGGAAATACAAGGGGAAAATGTGGAGGTTAGAGAATTGGGCATGAATCAGTAGGACAGGGCAAAAGAGAGAGAAGTGCATGAGGGAAGGGGATAAAGTGAGTGATAATTGGAAGAATGGGAAAAGATTGGGAATGGTAAAAGGAAAGAGGAACATAGGAAAGAATTTGTGAATGGGAAAAATTGCAGAGAAATTGAGTTAATGAAGGCACTCCATTTGGTGAGCCTGTGTCTCAATCCCTCTTGTCTTGACCAGTTTCTATCTTTTCTTCTCCTTCCCTTCCTCTTCCCATCAGTTAGTCAAGCAAGAAGACTCTTGCACTTTCCCCTGCCACTGATCACCCTGACAACTACTCCCCTTCTCAGTTCCCTGGTTGTCATGACAGTATTTCTGTGTTCCTAAATAGTCTTATTATATACACATAGTCTTGTGAGGGAACAAAGTAGATGGGTGCCTGAGATGGGAGGTGCATCAGAATCTAGAGCACTATGATCCTTGGAAGGCTTCCCCCTCCCCCCTTAGCCTTGACATCTGTATAGTCACTATTAAAATCTTTTAAACTAATCTATCTACCCATTAACCATGTATATACCCATTCTCATTCTACAGTCTAAGCTGGTATAGGGTGTGGGGTGGGTAGGTGAGGACCTGAGGGGAAGGGAAACCAAGTTCATAGAGGTATATAGTAGGATATTAAAGCTAAAGGGAGTCTAAACTGGGTGGAGAACTGGGAGTGGGCCCTGGTAAGGAAAGAAGACAATGGTACTGGAGGTTTGGAGTAATTCTGTCCCAGGGCCATTCCAATCTCCCCTAGTGGAAAAAAGGATGGGGATTAAGCAAGGTTATAGGAATGAGGAAAGGGATGGAGAAAGAACTATTTCTGATGTTTATGATAAATAGCTGTTTTATAAGGGAAGGGGTGGAAGATTAATTGCAGAGGACCAATTTTTCCATTGATGCCTGAAGTCAAAACCAAATTGCTGTGCATGGGATGCTATGCTAGACACAAGGGGAGATTCAAAGGTTAGATGAGACAAAATTCTTTGCCATAATGGAACTTAAAATCTAGTAGGCAGAGGGGCAGCTAGGTGGTGCAGTGGATAGAGCACCAGCCCTGAAGTCAGGAGGACCTGAGTTCAAATCTGGCCTCAGACACTTAACATTCCCTAGCTGTGTGACCCTGGGCAAGTCACTTAACCCCAATTGCCTCAATAAAAAGCAAAAAAAAAAAAAAAAAATCTAGTAGGCAGATATGAAATACAAAAACTGTAATGCATCCTAAGTACGTTACAGAGAGATGCACATAGGCTGTTAGGAGTGGGGGGGTTGAGCAGATTATTAGATATAGGATCAGGGTTAAAAAACAAACAAACAAACAAACCCAAACAACAAAATCTACAAATTCTGTGGAGCCATGTATGTCCCTAGAAGGGACAAACTTAATATTGAAGAAACCAAGTAGGCTTCACATTTGAGCCGTTTGAATCACATTTGAGTCAGATAATAGAGGCAGCTGCCTTATACTTAAATTGACTGTTCCACCTTTTCCTTCCCATAGTTTACTTCTGGTGGGGCAGAAACAAGTCTATCCAAAAGGCAAGAAAAAATGGGGGAAAGAAGTAAGGAGAAAGCAAACTAGGTGTTGGCAGAATAGAAGGGCAATTTATGCAAGTGAAAGCAATCTGAGGGAAGGTAAATATGTCAGAAGGGACATTAGAAACCATTGAGTCGAATACTTTCATTTTAGAGAGGAAACAACTGGGAGACTATGAGTGGAAGTAACTCATTTCGGGTCACACAGTCATAAGTCAGTGGTTAAACTGGAATTAAAACCTTAGTTATCCTGATTCTCAGTATAAATGAGCCAAGTTGCCTTCTGTAGGGGAAATATTTGCAGAGGAAAGAAACTGAAAAGAATGAGGAAAAGGGGGAAAAAAGTGAAGGAAGGTAAGGGGAGAAGGGTTGGAAGACCCTCATTTCATAGTCCTGCAATAACTTTTAAGTGCCTTCCCCTTTAAATATCCTAAGTAATCTGATTAAAAGTATATAAAAGAGTTCTGACTTTCAAAGTTCCAAACCCCACTTAGGTCTGGCTTTAGCTCCAAGATGCTCCTTCCCTTACCTGTTGCTATGATAACCGAGGAGGGGACAGACTGGGACTGAGACAGCTGCAAGAGGCTGGAAAGGCACATTTGGGGGCTAGATAGGCTAACCATGAGCCACGTCCCATCCAAGGATCGAGGAGAGTGGGGCTCAGGGGTTAGGACAGCGGCCCAGTCTGAAGCTGCAGGGCTTGGGACATATTGATTCAGCTCACAGCTTGGAGCTACTGATCCCTTCAAGGAGTCCTCAAGAGAGCCAGCAGGATCTGGGACAGGAGAAAGAGGGAATTATCAGCTAAGAGAGTCAGGACTTGAAAGTACATAGGTAGTATCCCAAGTAAATTTCCCAGGATAAGGTGGAGGGGAGGGGCTGAGCTGATAGGAAAGTGAGTGACTGAGAATTGATTAAGTAAATCCTCAATAAATGAAGGGAAGAGGACCTAGAAGTAAGAATGACAATGCTAATTAAGAATGAACTTTTAAACAGAATAATTACAATAATGATTAATAATGGCTTACATTTACAAAGCACTTTACGATATATAAAGCTCTGAGCAAACATTTAAGGCAGGGAAATTCTCTTGAAAGGGGACTGGCTCTGGAGTCAAATCTGACCTCCTGAAATTCACTTAATTGCCTTTGGCCTAACTGAAAAGGATGTTTCTGGACCAAATGACTGCTTAAAGTCCTTCTGGGTCTAAATCTACAATTCTTAGAACTATTCTGTATAAGACAAGTTGAGCAAATATATCAATCCTCATTTTACAGGTTCAGGTTAAGTGACTTGGCCAAGATCATAGAGCTATTAAATGATAAAATTCAGATGTGAGAACCCATGTTTCTGGATTCCAAGTCCAGTCCTCTTTCCACCATATTACTGATGCAAAGACCTTATGAGCACAAGTGGAGGGGGTGGTGAAACAGCTGAGACCTCAAGACTGAGAAGCTCCTTCCAGGACAGGAAGGGAGGCTTAAGGGTGTCCAAATCAGAACACTTACCATACACTTTCAGGTAGAGTGAAGAGTCAAGGTCAGGCCTTGGTGGTGGCTCCCCAGGCCCCTGTCTCAGCAGCAGCACAGCAGGTCGTTTGGTCACTCCCTGAAGCATGCCCCTACCACCACCCTGCTCTTCTATAAACCAGCACTCCAACACCAAGGGCTCTGGGTGAGCAGTGCACCATCTGACTGCTAGTATGCCTAGGGAAAGGAGGAATTCTGGGAAAAGGGCCAGATTCTCAAGGAATTATCTCCCACCAGGATCCCAATCTTAATAGGGTCTAGAGCACTGGGATCCCTAATGAAAGTCTTGGAGGCACACAACTATTAGGCCAATTAATGGGACTCGGGGAAATGGGAGAACACCTTACCTAAAGTTAGGAGCAGGCACAGTGGCTTCATACCTCCTCTCCCCAGCCTCTCCAGCAGCTACTGCTGTCGTTGAGAGGTTCTCCTTTCAGTTTCACTTTCCCCTAAAAGTTAAGTATTGGGAATCCCCTTCTTTAGCAAGAAACATCCGGAAGAAGGTGAGATCCTAATATCATCCCACAAGGGAGGAAACCTAGTTAACTCACTCAATCCCAGTGAAGTCCTTCCTCTACTACATATCCCAAACAGGCCTTCCCAGTCCCTACTGTGCCAAATCCCCACTCCTTTCCCTAGACCCAGGCTTTGGTCACAGAATCATGGCATGTCATACTGGAAGGAGATTTTGAAGTCATTTAGTCCAAACCCCTTGTTTTGGAAAGAAGAGAAACAGAGACCTACCTTTCCCTGTAACCCTAGCCCCACCCTGATCACTTCTTTCTCATCAGTCATTAGCAATGAAACACAGGTGATTGTCAGGTCAAGTGAAAAGACCAATAAATATTTTAATCACCATTAAAAAAAAATAAAATTAAAAAATAAAAACTTTAAATTCCCCAAATTGGCTCCCTCCAAGTCCTTGAAAACCCTCTTCCCCCAATATGTGCATACCCCTCTGGGACTTACTGCAGGGATGGAGTATGACAGAAGAAATGGATAAAGGTTTAATAATCCTGTAAAGGGGAAGAGGAGATGCAAAAGGTATGAGGTGGCAGGCTAATTACCAGTGACACACATACAGACTCCAAGCACAAACTACAAATGGGACTACCTGCTTTGTAATCCTTGGGGATGCTGGACATAACACTACCCATGCACACTCTTCTCCAGGTAGATGATAACCTGGGGGGGGGGGGGCTAAGTCTTAAGAGTTATTTATCTATCTATTCCCACTAGTGAAGGGAAAAGTAGAAGGCTCACAGTTCCAGAGTTTTCCAAATGTTGGGGAATGGAATGGGGTTAATATGGGGAGAAGAGAACTGTCATGAATTCCTTCTTTATATACAAATCCATGGAGGAGAGAGCCTTTCACCTGGAGTCCATAGTCCCATATCTCCTTTCCCCCCAATCCAAGAATTTTTGGGGGAATCAAGCTCCTTCTTTTCTACAAGTGTCAACCCAACAAGAGTATTATGGGAATTATTCATCAATTGATTTTTCCAGTTCTTGAATTTAGTCATGAAGGAATAGTTCCTTAATGTCCACCTCCACTGCCATTGAAACCTATCTCTACTTTGTGTGCTCTTGGTGGGGACCAGACTCTCCTGTTAGACTCTCCTACTTCATCTCCACTGCCACCCCCGGGAGGCTCTCTTTTGGGCAGTCCCATAACTCCTGTGGGTCCCCCTCCCCCTAGGCGATGCCTTCGTTCACAATGTCCTCGGTGTCGCATGAAGCTGTCCCTCCACATGAATTTCTTCGCACACACACCACACTCATAAGGTTTGAGGCCTGTGTGAGTTTTCATGTGCTCTGTCAGATGGTGTTTCATCTTGAATTTTTTGTTACACACAGGACAGTCAAAGGGGCGAAGATTCAGATGCATATTCACATGTCGATCCCGCATGCTCTTGTGTGAAAAAGCTTTCCCACAGTGACAAAGGAAAATCTTGTTCCCATCCCCACCACCACTTCCCCCAGAACCACCCCCATTATTTCCAGACACTCCCAAGTTGCCCCCTCCAGTCCCTCCCAAGGACACGGCTCCGTGTTCAGCCTGGTTTCCAGGGAGTTGAGCAGAAGTCTGAGAAGATGAGGGAAAAATTAAGATTTGATTGCCTTGCATGTCCAGGGGCAACAAAGAACGGGATTGGTGGGAGACAAAGGAAGAAGGGGCTGGTCCTCCAGGGTCATCCAGCCCTGGCCCAGCTGTCCCAGATTCATAAGGGCTGAAGTCTTCAGACGATTCACAAAAATTCACTTGTTCCTCACCTTTGTCTGGGGGACCAGTCAGTGTCCGTACATCAGTAATACTTAGGCCAGAGTCAGAAATCCTATCCGGTGGGCCCCCTGAAGCTCCACCTAGCTCCTCATCTTCATCATCCTCACATGTCAGTACCAGATCTTCCTCTTCATCCTCTTCATCCAAGTCTGGGTCTTGAGAGGTAAGAGGGGCTGAAGTAGAGTAGCCTCCCCCACGTTTAACATATACCCAGTGTTTCTGAGGCACAATGCTAGGGGGCACATAGGTAGGCCGCTGTAGCCCAGCCCCAGGAACTACCATCCCAACCCCATCCCCTCCATCATCACTCAGCTCATCTGCCTCTAGCAGTAGCTCTCCAGAAGCGCCACCCCCGCTGCCCACCGCAGAAGTAGGAAACGGAGGGCCTCCTCCACTTCGTCTTTCTCCTCCCCCCATAGAAGAGGCTGAATATGCATCATGAGAGGAAGATGAGAAATCAGCAGGGTCTCCGGGGCTGAAGTAGTTGCTGCTGCTAGGGGACTGATTCTCACTGGCTCTACTGGATGAATGAGGGCGGCCAGAGCTTGTAGATGTGGTAGTTGGTCCTGCTCCTGTACCTCCTGTTGAGCCTCCTACCCCAGAGGCAATGGCTGCTGTAGTGGCCATAGTGGTGGCAGTGGCTGTAGAGGCCCGGCCTTCTCGAAGAAGCTCTGTGCACTTGTCCACAATATGCCACATCTGGAGCACTGAGCCAACAGTGAGAAAATTGACAATGTCTGCAGCAGCCATGCTAAGCCGGCCTGTATAGGCAGAGGCTAGAACAGTTTCAAAGGCTCCAGGGTCCATTACATTGGGCAGTGAGATTGAAGTCATGCCTTTGAGCAAGACTTGGTCATGGAAATAAGGGGAAGAGGCAGCTAAGACAGCCCGGTGAGCCCGGAATTCACGGCCCTGCACTCGAATGGACACATCACAAAGCTGCCCTTGTAGCCGCTGCTGGTTAAGTGACTCCAGCAGTGCACTAGTCACTTCAGGGAAGGACACATGCACCACAGCAGCTGCTGGAAGTGGCAGTGGGGGTGGTGCCAGTGACACAGGTTGGAGCAGAGAGGCCCCCTGGGGAGAAAGAGGGGTTGGCTCCATTGCAAGGAAGAACATAGGGAAGGGGGCACCCCTCCCCCCCCAGCCACAGGAACAGAGAAAGAGGAAGGGCGGCCGGGGGGGTTTCTGTGAAGAGAAAGAAAAGAGATGGGTCAGGAAAGTGAGGGATGTTTTGGGGACAGGGAACAGCTTTCTTTCCATACTCTAAGCTCTTTGACTTTAGCCACAGAACAGCAAACTAAAGTTGGAAGGGAGTTCAGAGGCCTAGGAGCTCACTGTGGTATGGTGGAATACGCACTGAAGAATGTAAGACACCTCTGCTGAGAAGGATCTGGATTGCAAAAAAACGGATGAATGGTGAATTCTGAGTAAATGTTTTGCCTTCTCCAGGCCTCAGTTTCTCCTGCCAAATCAGTAGGCTCAACTAGATAATCTCTAAGATCCCTTCCAGGCCTGGTATTGTGACCACATAATGTCATTTCTACTCCGCTAGCTGTTATGTTTACTGATGGGGGAAATTGAAGCCCAGGGAAAAACAATCACATATTCTTCCTTTCAAAAACTCCCGTCCTCTTTTAATTGTTCTGCCTCCCTGCACTGATGTGAGAGTCCTATAATTTCCCCAGTGTTTCCCCCCATCTTTCTCTGTCCTTGAAGCCCCACCCCCGGTGCATCCTCAGACCACGCCTCTTAAGAACCGCCAAGCCATCTTCTTACAACTGCGCCCCCACTCAGACCTGGTCTCCTCTGGAATCCCAAGCCACGCCCCTCGGAATCCTCCCGGCCCTCCCCCTCGCATTTTCTAGGCCGCCTACACACCCCCCACATCCCCCCACACACTCCCATACACACACACACACACACGCCCCGACCCCTCTCGTCTTCTCACCACTGCACTCCTTTCTGTACTAGCCCTTCTCCCCCTCAAGGCGCGCGTCCCTGCTTACCGGGCCGCGCGCCCCCGGGCCCCCCCCGCCCCTCACTCAGCGACCACAGCCGCAGCCCGGGCCCCTCCCGCCGCCGCCATCTTGTGCTGTCTCCCTCTTCTCTCCGCCCCCAGCCCAGCCGACTTTAAGGGAGCCAGCACAAACTCCGCCGCTCTACTGGGACGGATTTCGCCGACTCTTCCGCTTCCCCTTTAAGTAAAAAATACCTCACTTCACTTTAAAGGTACTAGTCCAATTCAACAGAATGTTCATGTACTGTTTCAGCCGACTCGGTGTTTTTCCCCTTTAAAACAGTAAGCCTGTCTGTCCCCATTGAAGATAGGTTCAAGAATCAATCAATCATCACTTAGGCTAAATGAAAGCAAGCTGAACTGAGAGCCAACTAACCAATGGTAACACAAACATCTCTATTGCTGCCATTGGTTAGTTGGCTCTTATTTCTACTCCCGCCCTTTTACCCGCCTCCTGGCTCCGTTTGCTACTCTCAGAAAGGGTAAAGCTCTCTTGAGTTGAGCATGGATTGGCTAAAGATACTTGAACTTGGTGCTGGATTGGACCTCTTATTCCAGAGGCTCTACCCTTAAGGAGGGCAGGTAGTAAGAAGTGTTTTCACGCCTGGCGTGCCAGTTGAGATAGTGAAGTAGGGTATGCAAAGTGTCTGGTGTACAGAACAAGATTATTTTGTGTAAATGTGAAAAACAAGCCTAGAGAGAGGGTTATTTCTAGTCTACAGGACAAAGCAGTTAACCAAGTAAGCAAAAGACTTTAGCTCCCTTTATACTGAGCTCTGGAAGAGAATATTCCTCTTGTGCAAGAATTGAGTATCCTTAAATTATGGGGTGGGTTTGAGAAAGGGATATTAGCTGCTCAGTGTCTAAGAAACAGGGAAGGAGGTACACGAAGGATGGAAATGAGAATAAATTACCGTAAGAAAAGAACTTTTATTTAGTTTCATTTTTATAAATCTTTAAAGTTTTTATTATTTTCAAAACACCAACAAAAAGGGTACAGCTCAGCTCCCTCCTCCCCCTCCCCCCAAAAAAACCCCCAAAAAACCCAAAAAACAAAAAATCAAAACCATGGGAAGTGAGGGCAGGGAAAGCCAGACAGCTAGTCAGAGTCTGAGAGGATGATGATCTCTTCCGGATCACATTGTGTTGCCACACTCATCTGGAGGAGAGGAAAAAGAATTGAGAAGAGGTTGGAGAAGACAGTAAGATATGGGAGGGAAGCTTCAAAGTGTCAAAGGATCATAGATTCAGACCTGAAAGTGGTTATTTAGCTCAACATTCCTCATTTTACAAATGAGGAAAACAGCTAAAAAAAAAAGGTGAAATAAAGTGGTGAACAGACTAGCAAAATCAGAACAATGAGAATAGGTGGACAAAAAGGATAAAAAAAGATCAGCATCCCTCCCTAACCCCCATTTCTGACCTTTCGGACTGCAGGCCTGGAAGCTTGTGGTCTAGGGAATCTGGATGGTGGAGGGCTACACCTAGAACTGGTGACCAAGCCATGGCTGGGCGAATCTGCTCGTGTGGAAGAGTCAGCAACTGGAAGCAGGGAAGAAACCAAGGGGAAGGGGGCACTGGGGAAGTGACACCTCTTCCCATTCTCTCTTTCATCTGCAGCTTGCACCTCAATGCAGCTGGGGAAACAGGAATTAAGTATTAGTACTTCTTGGAAAAAGCCCATCTCCCAAATCCCATGTAGTTTATACCCTAAAAGATCACTTCATAAACAAGAAGCACCCCCACCCCATTATTCCTATCCATGTTACCTGCACCCAATCAGTTCTGTTTCTGCCATGTCTTCCTTCCGAGACTTCTTGAGAGGGGGACTAGGAACCCTCAAGGTGTTAGGAGACACCCCACCATTGAAGGAAGTAGAGGTAACAGTGGCTGCCCCATTCTCCAGGAGGCTGTTGGGGAGGGGAGGTACTGGGCACTTCTTGGGAGAAGGGAGGTCCCTATCTTCAGGAGAGGGGACTGTGTCCAAGGGTAAGGCTTCAATCACCAACTCAAATAATTGGGAGGTTGGGCTTTCAACATCCTGGGACAACTCTTCTGATGGGAGGTGTTCCCCATTGTCTTCATTTTCAAGGCAACTGGGAACAGGTTTTTTCCTTTGAGGTAGGGAGTATGACCCTGACATTCCTGCTTCATCTTCTTCCACTGAAGAGCTGCTACTATTGCTCCCCAGTTCAGGCTCCAGCAGCTGCTCAGCAGTCCTTTGAGGTGGAGACTGAGAAGCTACATAATTCTTACCTGTAAGTTGTAAAAAATAAATAGAAGGCAGGGTTAGTATAGAAAGTGATTATTAATCACTTTAATTAATCCATCTTTTTCCATACTAACCCTGTCTCCTTGTTTGGAGGAATAAGAAAATGGAAGGGGAATATGGGAGACTGAATATGAAGAGAGAAAACAACTTGGGAAGGATAATAAAGCCCCTCCTTCTCACATAATACCTGGCTCATCTTCCTCCCCTAGGCCCTCCTGCCTCTCTTCCATCTCTTCCTCTGAATCTGTGAGCTCCTCATCTTCGTCTTCATCCTCCTCCTCCTCCTCCTCCTCCTCCTCCTCCTCCTCCTCTTCTTCATCCTCATCTGTATCAATTTTGGAGACAGTGGAGCAGGATGTGGACTTTTTCCCACTAGGGCCCTGCAAGAAAGGGAAGGCCTCTAATGAAACCGTTCTCCCAAATCTTAATTCTCCTGAGTACTTCATTTAAACTAGTCACTCTCATCCCCAGAGATCTAGTATAAGGCTGGGGCAGGATTCCACCCTCCAGAAATATCTGATATAACATTAACATTCCTTATCTTGCCTCCATACCTCTCCCAAGTCTGTGGATGCTGTTGGAAGGTCTTCATTGTGAGGGGAGTTTCCTTGGGAAAGCCGGGCTCTTCTTCTTTGTCTCTCACCCTCCTCACTCTCATCTTGCATCATTGCATATTTGGAGATCACTTCATCCAGCCTACTGAGTGCCAAGCTTCTATTCTCCCGAAGCCTACGGGCCAGGACAGGATCTGACAATGCAGGGTCAATACCTGAAGCGGGAAGGAAGTGTGCAGTGTGAAGACATGGAACCAGAACTCCTAGTTCCAAAGCCCAACTAACACCCTCCCCACAGGTCTAGTGTGTGTGGCCCCCTCCCTGTACCTGGCCTATAGTCATCTGTGAGGTGACAGCCAAAGTTGTAGACAAGATCAAGATGACGCCGCTCCTGTAACTTGGTGCCAACATCCCGAAAGGCATCCTGAGCAAGGAGCTGAAGCTGTCGCCTTGGGAGGCAGAGGCCATGTCTGGTGGCTGCCTTTTCTACTGCCCGAAGAACATCCCCATAGTCAGGAAAGGTGTCTGGGCCAGGCCTATTGATGAGACGCTCTACACGGCGGTTGACTTCTGGGTATCGAGTGCCCCGGTAGGGTATCCTTTGCTCAGTCACACGGCCTGTCAGTGAGCTACATGCTTTTAATTCACACAGACGCCCAAAGAGTCCTAGCAGCTTACGTTTCAGCCGCCCTTCCTGCAAATATGCAGAGTCCGGGTCATCTAACTCAGATAAATCCAGCTCCTTTTCCTGTAGTCTTTTTATCTCTCCCACATATAATGCTAGCAGTTGCTCTAAGCGCTGGATCTGTCTTCGTGAACCTCTGGGTCGGGAGGAGTCAGGAGCAGTTTCTTCAGTAGGGGCAGGGTTAGAGGAAGGATTAGCAGGGAGAGCATCCCCAGGGGGCTCAGTGGACGTGGAAGCAGGAGTCAGGGGCACCTTCCTCTTGATCGAATGGGCTTTAAGTAGTGTACAAAGCTCATTAATATACACATAGAGCTTGGTAGGCCGGGTTTGGGCACGGGAGAGGACTCTAGAGAGCACATTTCGAAGCTCAGCTGAGGCCAGGAACGTAGGGCGGGCACGTTGTCTTCGATTACAGAGGAATGGGACGACCTCAGGGTGTTCTCCAGTTTGCTTCTTACATAAATCAAGAAACTGGGATAGGGGAGGGAGAAGTCCAAGGAACAAGGGAGAAGGTTGAGAAAGACAGAAAGAGAGGGTTAGTAAGGGGAATCTGACTAAGGGCAATTTCTTTGGTTCCCCCTCCCTGGGGCATAAGAATCTTCCCCTACAGCTCACCTCTTCAAACAGCTTCTCGTTCTCCAGCTGGTAGCATTTCTTGCTATCCCCACTACTGCTGCTGCCTTCCCCGCTGGACTGGAGGAAATCAGAGGCTGCTGCCAGGGGTTGGGCCCGATTTGGGGGTGGAGAGGAAGGCCCTGGCTGGGCAGCTGCTTCATCCTCCTCATCATCATCCAGCACGATAATGCTGTTAGCGGCAGCCATGGGGGGAGCGAAGCCCCTGGTGGGGTGTTGGGGATTTCAGGAATCCTGCTGGGGGGGATGGGGCCTCAGAGACAGCCCCTCTGGGACATTATCCCCCCCACCCCCCCATCTTACACCTTCTAGCATCAGTCTCATGTTACTCAGTTGATGCCTGCTTCCTCTTCCTCCCCAAGCACCTATCTGATTGACCTCCCTGTCATCTGAGTGTCTTGTCCTCTGAGACAAGGCTTACTCTACAAGTTTTCTCGAATGGCCCCCAACCTACTCCTCCCCCAAATCCTCAAATCCCACCCATTTGGCTCCATTCCTCAGTCCTCTCCTCTCCACTTCCGGTCCCATCTTCTCTACTCCCAGCTCCCAAGATCTTCTTTCTTAAAACATCAGCACTGTCACGGCTACCACCACGGTTGCCATTTCTGCTCACCTTACACCCATTAACAAACCAATTCCCTCTTCTCCACACCCCAAATCTTCAATTCACCCACATCCTGTCTGTCCCCCGCCTCCTCCCTTCCGGGCTGTCAGCAGTACATATGTGACCCAGGGCTTTCCCTGAGCATGGCCCGGGTAGACAGCCTGCCCCCCAAATTCGCCTCTCCTCATGGTCCCCACTCACGGCCCCCTCGTCAGACTCCAGAAGCCCTCAGTGGAGCCCCGCCTCCTTGCCTTCTGAAGGACTTTCCCTCACCCTACCCTCCATTCTCATTCTCTGTTTCTGTCTCTATCTCTGTCTCTCTCTCACACACATACATATAACATACACACACATATACATGCATACATACACACACACACACATTTTCTCTCTCTCAAACACACACGCACTCGCGCGCTTCCTTCCTCAAGGGAGGGTCTCCGGCTGCCTTCCCCCTCTCCCCACCCCAGTCTTGTCACCGGGTCCTCCCCTCAGACTCTTCCCTCCTCCCGCCCGCCCCGTGCGGCCCCCACCTCAGAAACAGTCCCTACGCCGCGGCTGCCGCCTCCACCGTCGCGGTCCGTCCCTCCTCCCTCCCCATTAAAATTCTCCCCCCCCCCCTCCGTCACCCTTAACTCTACCTCTTACACTCTCCGCCCCCCTCCCGCAGCAGATCCTGCGCAGAAACGGAAGCGATCATGTCTCAGCCCTTCCCAACCACGTCCCTGGGCGCCGCCATCCTACCCTAATGGAGTTGACCACAGGAATATAGAAAGTAAAGGCACACAAGATACCTGCTCGGCCCTTCTCCAAGAGACGTACGGCGAGTCGCCCGGTGATTGCATTGGCCCAATCCTACCGAATACTTTGGATGGGAGGGCCTCTCCGAGGTCGCAAGACTCGGAAGTCCCTGAGGGAAAAGGAGGAGGCCATGTTGCCGTACGGCATCTCTTATGACGGAGGGAACCCAATTTAGTCAGAGACGAAGCAACCTTCGGGGATTTGCCAAATCTGTGATCACAAGATGGACCCCTGCTCTACCAACCAGAGACCGGCGTCCTCTCTGCCTATTTTCCCTATCGTTTGTCCCATAGCGCTCCCAAGTTAGTATCGGCGAGAGGAACAGTGAGGGATGAGGAACCCGGAAATGAAATTAGTGGACATTTCGATCTATTTTGGGGAGGAACTATCCATCTTATTGGAATATAAAGTGGGCTATCCTAGGTCCGCGCTGGAATCCCAAGGATTGGGGAGAAGTACCAAGAGAAAGTTTTTTTTCCAAGGCTTAGATATCAATATCTAACCCTGACTCTGCATTTGATGCGTGCCCGGGCCACTCTGACCTTCCAGACCGCCTGTCTCTAGCAGTCAACGAGAATCGGTCCAGGGGCTACGGCTTCTACAATACGGTATTATTTTTATGTATACTGAATATATGCACGTAAGTAATCATTTTCTCCACCAATCAGAAATCTTATGTAAGCCTCGAACCTTGAAGTCGCCGAAGTATTTAACGCCGACTCTTAGTGTCACTGCATTCAAAGGGCACCGTGGCAACCGAAGGACTAGAGAAGAGAGCTGGCCCACTATCCTGGAGCTTGGACTTGTGTGCCGTACAGCAAAATGGCGGCCTCCAGGGCGTGGGGAGGCACGCCCCTTTCGCTTAGTGGGGTGTTGTGTGGGGCCTCTTTTCTCCGACGCCCTCCTCAGCTTGGGTGCCCAGGGACTCGGTGGGAATGGCCAGCGGGACTCTAGGACTTGGTGTTTATGGTTGGGGCGGGAGGTGAGGGACGTCCTGACGCTTTGGAGAAAGAGGCTTTTAAAAGGACATTTGCATCTTTCTCCCTGTGTAGTGGGGGGGAGGGGAGGGAGGTCGTTTCCACCGAGAAGGGGAGGGAAAAGGAAAGAAGCTGAGGCTGACGCTTCTCACTGATCCCCAGTTTATTGAGCTGAGAGGGGCAGCCTGGAGGAGACTCATGGCTGTTCCTGGGGCATGTCCTGATCCCTGGAGGAGGAGAAAGGGTTAACTAAAAATGGGCACCGGAGTGTCCCCCTTCCTTCTTCCCATTTGACTCCTTTCTACAGTCTGGCTCTTTCCCTTACCTTGGGGTACCCTAGCAATGGAGGAGCACGGGAGGCCTGGGTTCTAGTCTTGCTCTTAGTTTCCTTCAGGTAACTCGGCTAAATATCTTCCCTTTTTTGGGACTTAGTTTTCCCCTTTATAAAATGGGAAGTGAACTAGATCATCTGAGGCTGAAAGGTTTTGCAGTAGACAGAATCAGGAAAACCTGAATTCCAGTCCTGCCCCAGACACTTAGCAGTTATGTAATCTTGGACAAGTTATTTTAATCTCTGCTTGCTTCAATTTCCTCCTCATTAAAATACTGGATCTTACTGCCTCCCAGGGATATAATCAGGAACTAATGATATAATTTTTGTAAAGCACTTTGTAAACTTTAAAGTTCGATATAAATACTAGTTATAGATTTCCATGACGCATCCCCAGCAGTCAGCAAAGACTTTACACAAAGGGCTCTTCCAAACCTTTTCCTTCCTGAAACTTCTCATGGCCTTCTTCCCCCCCAACCCTCCCAACAGAGGAATTTGACTCATTTTAACCAAAGAAATTGAGACCATTCAATGAAAACTCCCTCTTCTCTCCTTTTCTGTCAGATTCCTTTCTTCTACATTCTCCCTCCCTTACCCTGTCTCACATGATTCCCAGGAAATCTTAGTGCCTATTTTGTTCTTTTGGCATGTTTCTCACCTGGATTGAGAGGAAGGAGGTATTCAATGATTACACCTCCAGTTCCTCTTCTTTTTGAGGTGTTCCAAGCAGCCAGCCCCAGAGGTTTGCTCAGCTCAGAGTATGGCCACAGCAACTTGTAGGCAGCCTCTAGCATCAGCACTCCCAGGAAGAGAGCAATAAAAATGAAAAAAGCCCTATCTAGGGCTGGAAGAAAGGAACCCCTGGGAGGAGCAGGACCCTGGGCAAATGCCAAGAACACATTTCTCTCATCCCTGTCACCCTCCTGTTCTGCCATCCTGATTTGAAAGCCTAACAGCTGAGCAGATCAACCTGAATGGGATGGAGACACTGGCTCAGCACTACTTGGATTAGTGGTAATTTAGGGGGAGGCAAGAAGTTTTCTTGCTGTATCTGCCCTCTATGACCTAATTCTACAGAGACAGAAATAACAACATACAGCCCTTTAAAGTGATTTATACATTAGTATGGAGGTCCCACACAATCCCATTAATGTAAATATAGAAGGAATAGACTATTGGATTGAATCATTCAATTACAAGTGTAAGGTATATTAATCAATTTGAAAAAAATTTTAGGACTGACTATTGGATGAAGACAGATGAATGACACCACACAGGAAACAACTGTATTTGAAGGAAAGAATAAAAATACATCTGGGACCCTAGTTGTAGAAGAACTATAGTCCTGAGTATTAGTTTGAACCAAGCCTGTAAGAGGGCATTGCTCTGCTCATTGACCATGTTATTGTAAAGATGTTATTTGATCAGTAGTAGAGAATACATGCAGCTGAAATCAGAGAGACTAAACCAGTAGCAAACTAGATAGATAGATAGATAGATAGCAAGGAGGTGTGTCAGAGACCCTCATGGCAGAGAAAATTGACCAGCTATGTATTTTATGAATCATTAACCCTCAGATCCCAGTGGTTATTTCTGATGGTTAACCCTAAACCAGCTTATTCTCAGGAATTGCTAAAGCAAATTCATCCTGTTCCTATGAATTATATTGATGCAGTCACGTGACAAGGCTCAGAAGAGCAAAGATGAAGTGAAAAGATTGTGAAGAATCACGGTGAGGCATTCTCTCTGCCAAAAGGTACTTTATTAACAAATAAAGGTCTTGGACAAAATCTAATTGTGATTTTGTGCCATACTCTGAGAAGGGGCAGGTTTGTTTTACAGACAGAAGGGGGGAGAAAGCAGGAGAATTGTTTTGATAAATAGTTGGGGAGATGTTTTGCTTATAGGATAAGATCAGGGAAGAGGGGAGAAATCATGGATAAAAAATAAAGTATAGGGACATTTGGGAGAATGATCTCAGAATGGATTAAGGAATTTTGGTCTTTGGTAGAGAACAAGCTAGCCTGAGTTTCCATCAATATCATCAGGCTATTTCTCCCATACTCTCCTGTTTACATAGAATTTTGGGAAGCTGGAATCATCCAGCCTGTCTTCAACCTCTGAGACCATGTTGATTAGCACATTTGAGATAGCCTTGATGGGAGTGTCATTTTCCCAGATTGTCTTTAATCAGTCTTAATATCTCAACATACAACTTTGTCACTCCCTAAATCTAGCCTTTATTTCTCCTTCCTTTGAGCTATAAAAGTCAGTCCCTCTGCCAAACCAAGTAAGCAACTCTCCCTTGCTTAGTTTTGGTTGATTGAGCCCATAAACTCTTTCATGTAAATAAATGGCAAATATCTGTTGTCTGATGGATGACTTGTCTTTATTGTTCCATTGTCACTGCTATGTTCTCCCAAATCTATTTCATAAATGTATATCATATTATCAAATCAGGTGCCTTTATTTTCACATCATAAGCATATACAATACCTTATTTTATCTTTTCTAGTTTAAATCCATCCTGGAGCAGAAATCAATCATTTGGAATAACCATATTCTGAAATTTCACACATAATACATGATAGTCCACTCAAAACCCTGAAAAATGCTAACTACTTACTCTAAGCTTTCAGACTATAGATGACAATATTGTCTATTTATCCCTATGGCAAAAACAATATCACTGCTAAACCTATCTTCATGAAGATTCTTTGAGGGAAGAATCAGACTATCAAACTATTAGTAACCAGGGATCTTGAATTACTACCCCTTTGGCACATATGCCTCACAATCTTTGTGTTTTACACTTATCTACCTGTAGATCTCATATATATTAGTTGTGGAGTATATCCAAAGTTGTTAGGTGGGGGGATAGAGTAGAGGCAGATTATTTTTTCCAATTACCATACTTGCTACTGTTGAAGTGTGAGAAATGAGGGTTGAGAAATCCTCTGACAGCAACAGGGTCCTCTGGCTGGTGTCCTGGGCTTTTCGAAAGAATTCATAATCCCCAATAAATGAAGCAAGGCTTATGGCAAAAAATGGGTTTATTACACTGAGAAAACAACTTTCTCAGCGGGCAAAAAAGTGTTAGGATTTTTGCAAAGGTTTGGGCACACAGCCTTTGATTATATTGGGGGTTTTTTGGCCTGAAACTAGAGGAATTTGAGGTTCTAATTTTCAGCTCAATAAAGAGTGGCAATTATGCCCAGGCCAAGATCTCCAATTGAATTGTAGGTGGAAATCGATATGGGAGTTTTCCCTGTGAACTGGATGGGGCTCCCTCCCAGAGGGGTTTAGGATTTCTAACCCAGGACCACCCTTCCCCCAAAGATCACAGTTTACATCACTACTATAGCAACTTAGTAAATTTGAGTACTTTAGATGATTATCAATGAAAGAAACAAGTGTTTTCTTACCAAGAACTCTGATGAATTGTTGATGAATCCAAGAAAATTTTACAATTTTACTTGCAAAAGCAAGTATCTAAGCTAGTAAGTACACTTTTGAAACTTCAAGATAGTTTTTTATTTCCTATCCTGAAATGTTAAGTCCCTTCACCTGATTCCCCATTCTGTAGGTGTTAGGTTAGAATGTCTCCACCCCTCATTAAATCATCACACCCCCTCCACACATTAGTGGTTCTTTACTTCTAATTACAGAGTGCTTCTTATTCTAAATCTCTACCTTTGTATTTTCCTTTTTATAAAAATTGTTTCCTTGTTCTGCATCTTAGCCTCTTTTAAATTTCACTTCTCCATCCAATTCTCATATGAAGAAATCAGTGGGGGCTCTTGAGCAATACTAGAAACTCACCTCCTCACAGCTAACCCTAAAACCCTTAAAGTATTAAGACAGACACTTTATGCGTACTCAACTGGCCACTACAAGTGAAAACTGACATTTTCTTTTCCTTTTTTATTTATTTTTTTTTTGGTCTTAGATCATTTTATTGCTTGAGAAGAGCCGAGTCATTAAGAGTTGATCACTGTATGTTGCTATTATTGAGTACCTTGTTCTCCTGTAAACCCATTATATGTTAATATTAAACAGATCTTATCTTACAGCTATGGGTAGAAGATACTATATATACAAATACATATATGTATGTATTAAATATAATTTATTTTTATTTATTTTTTTAGTGTTTTTTATTAAAAGCTTTTTATTTACAAAACATATGAGTGATTTTTCTACACTGACCTTTGCAAAACTTTTTTTTTTGTTCCAAGCTTTTCCCCTCCTTCCCCCCACCCCCCCACCCCTAGATGACAGGTAATCTAATACATGCTAAATATGTTAAATTATATGACAAATCCAATATGTGTATACATATCTACACAGTTATCTTACTGCACAAGAAATATCAGATCTAGAGAGAGAAAAAAAAAAACCTAAGAAGGAAAACAAAATGCAAGGAAATATTCACAGAAAGCGTTAAAATGCTGTGTTGTGGTCCACACTCAGTTCCCACAGGCCTCTCTCTGGATGTATATGACTATCTTCATCGCTGAACAATAGAAACTGGTTTGAATCACATCATTGTTGAAGAGAGCCATGTCCATCAGAATTGATGATCATATAATCTTGTTGTTGCTGTGTATAATGTTCTCCTGGTTCTGCTGATTTTGCTCAGCATCAGCTCATGCAAGTCTCTCCAGGCCTCTCTGAAATCATCCTGCTGGTCATTTCTTTTTTTTTTTTTTTTAATTTTTTATTTATTTCTTTTTTTAAGCTTTTTATTTGTATAACATATGTATGGGTAGTTCCCCAACCTTGATCTTTACAAAGCTTTCCAATACAAATTTTACCCCCAGTCCCCTCCCCTCCCCTAGATGGCAGGAAGTCCACTACATGTTAATAATGTTGAAATGCTTGAGAAGTTATGCAAGAAAAATCCTATCTACAAGAAAAAAAAAAAAGAATCAGAGAAAGGCAACACAATGCAAGCAAATGTCAATAGAGATCATGAAAATGTTACGTTGTGGTCCATATTTCATGTCCCTCTTTCTGGGTGTATATGGTTTTCTTCAGTGAACAATTGGAACTGGTTTGAGACAATTCTTTATTGCAGAGAGCCATGTCCATCAGAATTGATCATCATGTAATACTGTTGTTGCTGTGCATAATGATCTCCTGGTTCTGCTCGTTTCACTCAGCATCAGTTCATGCAAGTCCCTCCAGGCCTCTCTGAAATCGTCCTGCTGGTCGTTTCTTACAGAGCAATAATATTCCATAACATTCATATACCATAATTTATTCAGCCATTCTCCAATTGATGGGCATCCTTTCAATTTCCAGTTTCTTGCCACTACAAAAAGGGCTGCCACAAACATTCTTGCACATGTGGGGCCCTTTCCCTCCTTTAAAATCTCTTTGGGATATAGGCCCAGTAGAAACACTGCTGGGTCAAATGGTATACACAGTTTGATAACTTTTTGAGCATAGCTCCAAACTGCTCTCCAGAATGGTTGGATCCCTTCACAGTTCCACCAACAATGTATCAGTGCCCCAGTTTTCCCACATCCCCTCCAACGTTCATCATTATCTTTTCCTGTCATTTTAGCCAATCTGACAGGTGTGTATTGGTATCTCAGAGTTGTCTTAATTTGCATTTCTCTGATCAATAGTGATTTGGAGCACTTTTTCATGTAACTAGAAATAGTTTCAATTTCTTCATCTGAAAATTGTCTGTTCATATCTTTTGACCATTTATCAATTGGAGAATGGCTTGAATTCTTATATATTTGAGTCAATTCTCTATATATTTTAGAAATGAGGCCTTTATTAGAATCTTTGAATATAAAAATGTTTTCCCAGTTTATATAATTTCTAACATTTATAAAATTTTTGAGTTCTAAATTCTCTCTCTCACAAGTAAAATTATATCAATTGTACATGTGAGAACATGCAAAATATGTTCATATTAGCTATATTTTTTTAAAAAGCAAGAAAAAGTGAAAAAATCATATCCATCTTCACTTAGAGTTCATCAGTTCTCTTTCTGCAGGTGGATGGCATTTATTCATCATGAATTCTTTTTTTTTTTTTTTTTCTGAGGCAATTGAGGTTAAGTGACTTGCCCAGGGTCACACAGCTAGGGAATGTTAAGTGTCTGAGACCAGATTTGAACCCATGTCCTTCTGACTTCAGGGCTGGTGCTCTATCTACTGCGCCACCTAGCTGCCCCTTCATCATGAATTCTTTAGAATTATCTTGGGACATAGTATTGATTAGAGTATCCAAGTCTTTCATAGTTAATCATCATTACAACATTGTTGTTATTGTGCACAATGATGTCCTGGTTCTCACTTCATCTTGCATCAATTCATTTAGGTTTTGCCTTGTTCTTTGTAAAACCACTCCCTCATTATTTCTTATAACACAGTAGTAATCCATTACAAACATATACCATAACTTCTTTAGCTATTTCCCACTTGATCTTTACCATCACAAAAATAGCTGCTATAAATATTTTTGTATATATAGGATCTTTTTTTTTTTTTTTTTTTTTTGGATCTAGTAGTAACATTGTTGGGTCAAAAAAAAATGCATAGTTTTTATAGTCTTTTGGGTATAATTCCAAACTCTTCTTCAGAGTTTGCAGTCCAGTTTGCTACCTGAAAAATAGTCTATTAATGTACCTATTTTCCCTTCATCTCATCCAGTCTTTATCATTTCTAATAGGTGTGAGATGGTCCCAGAGTTGTTTTAATTTGTATTTCTCTAATCAATAGTGATTTAGAACATGTTTATATGACTATGGATAGCCTTGATTTTTTTTTAAGTGAGAACTGCCTATTAATATCCTTTGAGCTTTTATCAATTGAGGAATGGCTCTTAATTTTTATAAATTTGACTCATTTCCCTCTATATTTGAGAACTGAGGCCTTTATCATAGAAACTTGCTGTAAATTTTTTTGATATTACTTTGTGTGCCTTTTAGCAAAATGTAGTTTCCTGGTTTGTCTCATTTAATTAGGTTTACTTTTGCTTTTATTTGTCTGAGATCATGATTGCTATTCTTGTCCTTTTTTCAGCTAACATAATAGATTCTGATCTAGCCTTTTAAAAAATTATTTTATTTTTTAATATACATTGCTTTATGAATCATGTTGGTAGAGAAAAATCAGAATAAAAGAAAAATCATGGGAGAGGGAAAAAAAAAAAAAGTGAACATAGAATGTGTTAATTTACATTCAGTCTCCATAGTTCTTTTTTCTGGATGCAGGTGGCATTTTTTTAACCAAAGTTTATTGGAATTGCCTTGAAGAAAGTATTGGTTTTCAGAAAAACAAATGTGTGGAAATCAGCACTGAGAGTCAGACCTGTGAATGTTCACTATATTTCTAACTGGTGGTTGAAAGATAAAATGAAATAGGGATTAAAGGCAGAAGCCAGACCTTAGGAGTTAGTCTTCCTCAAAAAATTTCTTGATTAAAAAAAAATATTGGGAGATAGCTAGGTAATGAAGTAGATAGAGCATAGGGCCTGGAATCCGGAGAACCTGAGTTCAAATCTGGCCTCAGACACTTACTAATTGTGTGATCCTGGGCAAGTCACTTAGCCCTATTTTCCTCAATTTTGTCATCTGTAAAATGAGCTGGAGGAGGAAATGGCAAAGCATTTCAGTATCTTCACCAAGAAAATCCTATTACAGGCTCAGAAAATCAGACATGATTGAAAACAACAAATATAACTGAAGAATTCTAAGTAGTTTTTGTGGAAGGCTGTTGGTCAGAATCTGCGTCCTAACTCAGCTCAGTATGGCTTACCAAAAACTGGTGGGTAAAAGGTGAAATGATCAAAGATTTCAATTCCCACACAACTGGGTTGAGAAGGAGACCGAGTTTCCTCAAAAAAAAAATTTGAATGGGATTGTCAGATTACTAAAAAGTGATAATTGGCTATAAAGGTTTTAAAAGGTGTCTAGAGTTGAGGTTTAAATATTAGTATCTTTTAAAAAACAAGATTAAAAATCTCAGCTGGTTGGAGTGGGAGAAATTATGTAGTGATTTGCTTTGAGTATGAGATGTTTCTATTTTTGCCAAATAATAACTTTTCAGTTTTCAGTTCTATCTGACTTATAGAAGTCTAATTAAACAGAAAGTCTGAGAGAGATCCTGTTATGTTTTTATGACCTTAAAGAAAAATGGTCAGAGAAAGAAGAATGTCAAAAACTCTCCTGCATGGATATGGTGTATTGAAGAGGTCTATACAATAAAAAGCAGAAAGTGGGGGAGGGGGATGAGTCATTTAATCCCTATTTGCCAGTCTTCCTTGTTTGTAAAATGGGGATGTACTAGAGAAGGAAATGAAAAACCACTCCAATATCTTTGCCAAGAAAAGAAAAGTCCATGGAATCATTTAGAGCATGACATGACTAAATAATAACTATGTGCCAGGTGATGAGATCTTCAATGTTAGGTGTGGTTAGCAGAGGAATTGATCCCAAAGCAGGCAGAAAGAAGGCTCTGACAGAGATCAGTTTAGCTCCATGGTCCCACCCTCTGGGGAGGTCAACCAGTCTGAAAACCAAATTATGTCAAACCCCTGAGACCCATCCTCTGTATAGGTCTCTAGCAGTCTCACCTTGCCATGCCCTGTAAAATCCCTAAAATATATATATATATTTAGGAACTATCTCATAGCTACTGCCTTCCTTTGGATCAGCCCACCACAGTACTCTGCCTTATGGTGTCTTTCCTCTTCCCCCCCCCATGCCATGTGATATCTCCTCTAATTCCATTATGTTTCTCAATCCTACTCTTCCTCCTTACAGCTAATTAACTCTTTTAGGGTACTAAATCCCTTTCAGGATTTAATTTTCCAGCAGAAGACAAAGACTTCCAGCCTTTGTCCCCAGAATGTCTGCTTCCAAAAGACAGAAAGGAAAGAAATGATGAGTCACAGCTCAGGGTTTACTGTCTAGCCAAGGATTGTGGAATAATTAAATTTTTTTTTGCTCCTTATTTATCTCCAAGAAACCCCCCCCCCATCCTAATTTATCTTTTGAATGGGACTGACTAGGTGAAGTTTTCTCAAGAAGGCTATGTCTCATACATAATGACGAATGTTGGAGGGGATGTGGGAAAACTGGGATTCTAATACATCCCTATTCCCAGAGGTCTGAAGAGCCAGATTAGGTCTTGGGCTCAGGTCTCAGGAAGTAATATGATCCCTAGGCCTAGAGGTCTCTAAAGGCTAAGACCCTAGGTCAGTGACAGTAAGTGACATGGGAAGCAGACAAAATTGGTGACAATTGGTCAGTGACGGTTACTTCCTTTTAGTCTATCCAATGAACAGGCCTGGGTCTTTTGCTATTCAACCAGCTTTCCTGTTTCCTGCAGGCCAGGTCTAGCAAATGTTGGGTACTGAGATGTCTCCTAGGTGTGCTTGGGCCTCTCCCTGCAGGAACTAAATCAATACTTTCTCTTTGTATCTGAAGATGTCTCTGATTAGTTAATTTGGAGAAGAGGGTCTAGTACCTGTCCCATATACTTTCTTAATTCTTTTACCACTTTGTAGGCTATTAGAATTGCTAGCTAATCAAATTGCTAATTTGCTAGACATCCTTCAGAGTCTTGCCTGAAACCTGCTGGCCTTCTCCTTGCCCCAAAGATAAGGGAATACCTCCTGATTTTAAGTCCAATTCCTCCAAATAGCAGAGTTTTTTTTTTTTTTCGGGAGACCCAGTGTTTTTCTCCTCCAAGGCTCATTGATCATTTAGTAAAATTGGGATCTATTGGTTTGACTTATTTGGAGGATACCCTGAATCAAGTTGTTTTACCATTTTAGTGTGACCTAACTCACTTTTTCAGGGATGTTGGTGTGTGGGGTACAGAGACCCTAACCAAAATTGACTACAGAGACTTCTCAAAGTGAAGGTAAAAGGTTTATTAGAATCTCAAAAGAATTAGGCAGTCCCCATTTCTGGACAGTCAAGAATGAAAAAAGCCCACTAGGAGCTGAGAAACATAGGTTAAATAAACAAGCACTGCCCAACCCCTCCCCTAAAGCCCCTTTATGCAAAGCTTTTGTCTTGATTGGCTCTTCCCTTATATTGTAGGTTGAGTAATTATGGGTTGACTAAAAATGAGGTAATGCAAGCAAAAGTTTCATTATTCTAGTTAGATGATTAATAGGAAATTGAAACTTAGGCCTTGAGACTGAGGCCCAAGGCTTCAGATACTTTAGCAGATAGTCTCTAAGAAACCACAATATCCATTCTATACAATCCCACCTCTTCTATGCCCTCCTGTGGTTTCTCATCAAAGTTTCTCAACATCCTTTCATTCTATCTTCAAATAATTGAAGTATATGTTCTCAGGGCTCTTCCAAGTCATCACTTCCCTCTGGTTCAC